>JASDQU010013499.1:0-11749 GCA_032191745.1 Picea mariana | reverse complement strand
TCATTGGACTTCATATGGAGAAAGTAGAATTTTAGGTCCCATTCAAAATTCAACAGACTTAACAGTTTTCAGGATTTCAAGATTGGTAAGATTGCAATGTTTCCACTGGATTCTATCATGTATGAGGGTATGGAACTGACATTTAATCAAGAGAACCAAGCCCTTTATGTACCTCAATGTTGGTGGCATTGATTGTTGAACTCTTTTGTCACGACCCCAGTAAAAATGCACCCTTCACTCAAGTATAAACTCTTCTATTGAACTCTTCTCTTTATTGTCGTGTCAGGTGACTTAGATATATATGTGCACACCAACCTCCGTCTTATATACAAGCAGAGAGAAGAGTGGTTGAAGGAAAAGACAAAGATGTGGGATGTGTTTTCTTGATGATATGGGTTTGAACAACAGTGTTGAGTTGGCATTAGCCAACTTGGATCTTAATGAACTAGTGCTAGAGCCAGTCACTTTTGATGATGGTGATCCTCTTGAGGGGTCATCCTCCAGAGTCCACATCAACAAATGCACAGATTGCATTGGATATAGGGGAGGAGGAGGAGGATGGAGGAGAAAGCAGTGGTAGTGATGCCAATCTTGATGATTATGACATGGAGGACTACTGACAGTCATGACTCATGAGCTATGAGATTCTTCCATCTACGGTTCTAGTATCTAGTATCTACCCTATGGCTATTTTGTATTTGTCATTGGCATTCCCACCTATAGTATCAATGACTCTAACTTAGTATGTTATTTGATGTTGTAGAGGCCATTTAGAGCCTCCTTGATTATGTATTTATGTTCCGATCTCTAGATATGTATTGCACTTGGTATCGTTTTGATATATTCATGAGCATACTTTGGATATGTTGTCTCTAATTGTCTTTAATGCTTTGGAAACATGATTTAAAATCTTAAAAATATATTTTTTTCGTTAAAATTTAAATAATTTATGTATTTTTTAAAAAAACGGTTCATTGAAACCGAACCGGTTCATTGAAACCGAACCGGTTCATTGAAACCGGTTTTTAAAACTATGGGTTTGATGAGGTTTGGTGCCGTCATGGTTAAGTAAAATATAAAAATAGACAAACGCTGCCCAACTCATTTCCATACTCTTCTTCCGCCTGCAACGTGCCCATACTCCATTCGATTTGCAAATCACGTTTGGATTTTTCGCTTTAGCTAGCACCTCCTCTCATGAATGATGCCCAACATGACTTCAATTTCTAGTAATGCCCGTTGATGACTTGAGATGGATGAAACCCAGTTCACATATATAGTAGTGCAACTTGATAGTTGTTTTGCACAAAAGAAGCCGCCCATCCCTGGTATGCATGCCAGTGTTCTAGGTGTTCATGGCCCCTAAGAAGTGCTATATTGAATATGTATGAAATCGACTATCAAATTGACCCACGAGCCTCCACCAGAATCTTTTCCCTCTAGTCTCGACCCATACCCTAACAGAGTCCATTACATATTTAAATCCTATCTATAAACAATTTAAATATTCGAATCCTATTTATAGATATAAATTTAAATATTTCTATTGAAATCCTATTTATAGATATAATTTTAAATATTTATATTCAAATCCTATTTATAGATATAATTTTAAAGATTTTTTAATATTATAATATATTTGGAATTTTTTAATGGTGCTAAATATATTTATTATTGAAATTTAGCAAACTTTTTCATAGTCCTAATTTTATATGTTATTATTTTTGTGTGAAAAATAATGATACATTATTTTATACTAATTAGAAGTTAAATATAGATCTTCATGTGCAAGTAGGGGATTGTTTTAAAAAATTAATTGGAAAAAATTGACCTACAAACTATTTTGTAGTATGTGTCGAATTTAATGCCGAATTTTATTCCCAAAATTTTCACTGTCGAATTTTTGTCGAAATTCAAGGTCGTCAAACTCGAACACAAACACGAACTAGGTGACTAAGCTTAGGTACATCAAAGGTACCTCATAGTTTGGTATTGTACTAGAGAAGAATGATAACTTCATGTTGAAAGGTTTTTTAAATGCAGACTGGGCAGGGGATACAGATGAAAGGAAATCTACAATAGGTTATGTTTTTACCCTTGGTAGTGGAGTAATTTCATGGGCAAGTAAAAAACAACCTTTGGTAGTGCTTTCAACAACAAAAGTAGAATACAAAGCAACTGTTGGAGAAACTTGTGAAGCACTGTGGTTATGTAGAATTTTAAGTGATTTGAAGCTTCCACAAATGCAGCCTACAAGTTTACATTGTGACAACCAAAGTGCCATCAAAATGACGAAGTATCTAATTTATCATTCGAAAACAAAACACGTCGAAATTCAACATCACTATATCAAAGAACAAGTACCGAACAAAGAGATAGAGCTGATTTATTGAAGGTCCCAAGATCAAGTGGTAGACAACTTCACCAAAGCACTCAACATGGAGAAGTTTGAAATTTTTTGAGAGATGTTAGGAGTTGTGGAAAATGAAATAATAATTAAGAGGGTGTGTCTAATTAGATACACATTGATATAATGCATCTTTTATTCAGATTCTCTCGCTTGTCTCTTGTATATTCTCCATAGCATAGTTTAACATTCTTGTCTCATATTTTGCATGGCTTGTCACTTTTAAAATATAGAAGCTTTGGAACATGTCTATCTAAGAAACTCTCTATTCAATATAATGATAAAGAGATGCATATCTATGAGGGAAGCTATATTTATTGCTTCAAATGGGGTTTGATGATGGAATGGGTCAATTGATCCTTCCCGAGGAAGCAAGAATGCTTGCATTATATTCGACTACAATACTAGAGATTGTAAGGTCTTGCATAATATTGCATTGCTTAGCAATTCTAGTGCTTTTGTTTCCTTTTTACTCATGATATTTTTGTTTCTCATAGATATTGGATTATAGATTAGATAATTCGTACTTCAAATGTCTTTGTGCTTTTTATAGAATTAAAATGTGTAATTGTCATTGTTACAGTTCTGTTCCATAAGCAACATTTTCCTTGTATAAAATGAGGTTTAAGACTTGTATATTGTCTTTTAGTTGTTTTTGGATTTCATTATTTTATGTATTAGAATATCCAACACTTATGCTCCCAACTAGTAATTAACAACAGTTCCTGAGTGTCAAATGAATAGTCATCACACATGTGGGCTGTTAAATATATGATGCGAGTAGTATAGACTCTATAGTGCATCTGTAACAAACATAATAACATCATCATAATAATAATATAGTTTATTAACGTAAGTCAAGAAGCATGTACCTCTTCATCATGAGGCACATACCTCCACCTTGTGACCAGTCAATTTTATAAGTAAACCGTCACAAGGGTGATTGTAACATCATCCATTATTCATTTTATCTATCAATATAATTATTCAGAATATCTGTCTACAATAAATACAGGCTTACATGCTACAGTGGTATTAGAGCCATTCTTTGGCAATTGTGGGGTAAAAAAAAAAACACCGTCATCCATCAAAATTAGAGTCATCCTGTTCACCGTCTGCCACAATCTGTACATACTGCAAAATCTGCTGTACAGTCCATCGCTGCAAGTTCCTGGTACGTCCATACAAATTCACTGCCCTGTCTGCTGCATCCGTACATCTCGTACGTTGTACGGTCATGCTCTATCCGCTGCTGTCAGTTTGTCTGACTCATCCGACACACTTTCCGTGCTGTCCTGTTGCTGTCAGCTGTACCGTACCACCGTGTTCTCTGTACCTCCCGCGATCTCTCTCGATTCGTGCACCCCATGCATGGTCTCTCTCTCCATCGATTCGTACACTTCGCACTCCTCCCACAAAATCGTATTTTAAAAATAAAAACATAAAAAAATTAGTGGTGGCCCTTCGTAAAGTCACGATCCCCCCCTTAGTATCTCATTCAACTTGAATTATTTTACCAAATTATTTTATAATTTTAATAAAGTTACTTTATCTTAATAAAGTCACTTTATCAACATATTATGAATCACGTATTTCATCTTATCCTAATTTCTCTTTTTGGGGATTGTAATTTAAAATAAAATAAAATATGGAGGGAAGTAGGAAAAAGAGGGAGGAGTCACAGGAAGACATTAACCGTAAAAGCGAAATCAATAACATTAAATATTGTCTCGGTAAAGTCGAGAAGAGTCAAGAGGAATTCGACGAATTACAAAAAACACTATTGGAAAAAATCAATAAATTATTACAAAAAGAAGACATAATTGACTTGTTAATAAACACATCAGAGGAGCGATGGAATAGTTATTTAAGAATGAGGGGTAACGACAAGGACGAGAGTACAAGGATGCTTAATGAACAAATCGCGAGAATTGATCAATTAATCGAACGAATGGGTGCATTATTCGCAGAACCCTTAGACCTTCAAAGACCATCACAAAGTTTTGGATCGCAAAATTTAGAGGATCAGGGACACCAAGAAATATGAGAGATAATTTTTTCAAGAAATACACATAAATTTCAAGATAGAGATTACCAGAAGTTTAAAAAGCAGTTATCGAAATATGATGGCAAGGACCATAGAGGAGCTGTTGTTTGGATCAACAAAATGGACGATATTTTTGAATTGAACCCTCCACTGGGTGAACGAGAAAAAATAATGACGACATCCAATAGTTTAGAAGGAGAAGCTTATGACTGGTACCTATGGTGGTCCAGGAAATGTGACGCTCATTCCTTCCATTGGAAAAACTTCACAGCTGCCCTACTAAAAAGGTTCCATGACGAAGAGGACGACCTATATAACATGTTCGTGCATCTTAAACAAAAAGGGAGTGTAAACGAATATACACACAATTGGGAAGTTCTGGCAACAAGGCAGTGTGGATTCACTGATGAACAATTACTAAAAATGTATATCTGTGGATTAAAGGATTACATCTGTAGCGAAATTAAACTATAGAATCCTAAAACTATTGAAGATGCTAGACACGCAGCAAGGCTAATTGAACAAAAAGACAAGTTCAATAAGCCATCATTTGTAGGTCCAAAAGCGTCAAATAGATATTCAAATGAAAAACCAAATAAGTATTCCACAGACAAGTCTAACCCAGATAAGAAATGGGTGAACAAATGTAGATATTGTGGGGACAATTGGTTTCCAGGGCATAAATGCGATAATAAAAAATTATATACTTGCAAAGCAGAGAAGGAATCAGGCTCATCCAGTAGTGAATTAGAGAGAGAGAACAAGAAGAAAAACAATTGTCGTAAGTGTGGGGAAAATTGGACACCAGGGCACAGAATTGAGGACAAGTCATTACGCTACTTTAGAATAGTGAATGGGAAGCAAGTAGAAGTTCCGAAAACAGAGGATGAAATCACTATAGCATACAACGTAGATTCTGACCATGATGAAATACCGCAAAAGGCATCACTAGCTTCAATCTCATGTGTCCAAAAAAATCAAAATGAAGAAAACAAACTTCAAAAAGAGATAATTACTCCAAAATATATTCCACCACATCTTAGAAAAGATAAGAGCCAACCTCCAAGAAAAGAAGAAAGAAAACCTACAGTTTCGCTGGAAACTATGACAGGAAAACCACAACCTAAGACCCTAAAACTTAAGGGAGTCATAAAAGATAGAAATTTAACAATACTCGTAGATTCTGGTAGTACTCATAATTGTATAGACATTGATGTTGCAAAAAAACTAAAACTTTTCATCTACCCCACCAAGGACCTCACCATTAAGGTTGCTAGTGGACAAAGGGTCAAAGAAGTTGGAAAATGTCATAAAATCTCAATTCAAATACAAGAACTAGAACTACAAACAAGATTCTATGCTCTACCGCTCGAAGGAATGGATATGGGGCTAGGTGCGGAATGGTTGATACAATTAGGGAGTTATGCCACAAACGTTGAACAACAATTCATGGAATTTAATTAGCAACGTCAACACCATAAACTATATGGTGTCGAAGGGTCCACTCTTAAGAAGAATCAATTACCACCAATGGAAAAAGTTCATTTCACTACATAAACATGCTCTACTAGAGAGAATCCTATTTTTCTATGCTTTGAGGACAAAGCATTCCTTAAGAGGGTGGCAATGTAACGAACATAATAACATCATAATAATAATATAATTTATTAACGTAAGTCAAGATGCACGTACCTCTTCATCAAGAGGCACATACCTCTTCGCCTCGTGACCAATCAATGTTATAAGTAAACCGTCACGAGGGTGATTGTAACATCATCCATTATTCATTTTATCTATCAATATAATTATTCAGAATATCTCTATCTACATTAAATACAGGCTTACATGTTACAACATCTTATATATATATATATATAGCTGTATTTGGATTTCATTATTTTATGTATTAGAACATCTAACACTTATGCTCCCAACTAGTACTTAACAACAGTTCCTGAGTATCAAATGAATAGTCGCACATATGTGGGCTGTTAAATATATGATGTGAGTAGTCTACACTCTATACTGCATCTTATTCATCAATATATATATATATATATATATATATATATATATATCGATCATCTATGATTCCATCAACAATACACCTCAAGTGGTATCACAACATTATGTTCCCTCAAAACTTCCACCTTTCTACTTGTTTTAATATTTCATTTTCGTCGTAAGACCTTTTTTTTCACTCATCCGCTCATCTACCATCAATACAGTTGCACTTATCATTCACCATCTATCACCATTTACCTTTGTCCATAACCTTTCTTGCTTTATTTCTTTTAAATGGTTACTGATTGTTTTCAACCCTCTCTTCTTTCTACTAATTTCACCCTTTCTACCCTCAGCCATGCCCATTAGCATCCACTTTCATTATTTCCTTCCCCAAGGCTTTGGTCTGCCTGGAGTTTTTTCAGATTCTTTTCTTGTTGTAGCTCAATTTTCAGCTCTTCATTCCTCTTGCTTCTCTCTTTCTTTCTTGTTTGTTGGCCTTCTATCCCTTTAGCTGTTTTCCTAGCAAACCCAACAAAAACTTCCTTAATATAGATTGCCAATACAATGCCAAGATAAAAGACCAAACATTAGAGAATAACCAAGACTGAACAATGCACCTCTCTCTTTCTTCTTCTCCCAACTGCAGCTATCTCCAAACTTGCACACTTGTTGAGTGACTTGAGTGAGTGAGCTAATGAGGCGCCTTACACTCTTATTTATACTAGCTGGCAAGTGCTAGGGTGGTGTCTCTTCACTGGGTAGGGCTGACCTCTTCACTTAGTGGCTAAAGCCACTTTAATTATGCCTGGGGGTTGACTTCTTATTTAGAAGCGTATAATTAGGGTTTGACCAATCCACAAAAGGGGATTTGGTCTAATACAAAGCCCGACATGATCAATCGACAAAAGGGGATTGATCTATATGATAATAACTCAATAATAATCAGAATACTCTTTGCAGTTACAATATTTCAACACTCCCCTTAACAAGAAGGATATTCTACAATACAACATCATTAGGAGAGAGAGGGCAGCAACATCATCATCGTCTTGAACACGGACTGGCATATCTATAAATCATCGGAATTTTTTCTCATCATCAATATCATCATCCACATCATGGAGCTGGAACGACATCATCATCAGCTGCATCAACATCGATTAGTATAACACTAATACATCAACATCATCAATAACAACACGTGGCTGATACAACATCAACAACAACAACATCATCAGCACGGGGCTGAGATAACATTATAGTCAGCATGAGGCTGACACATCATCAACACGACGCTGATATATCATCATCATCAACACGAGGCTGGAACAACATCATCAACACGAGGCTGGAACAACATCATCATCAACACGAGTCTGGAACAACATCATCATAGCACGAGGTTGGAACAACATCATCATCATCATATAGCAACAAAATGAGGCAGGTGCAACAACATTTTGTGGTACTCTGACAGTCCCTAGGGAACTGCCCATGAATCATAAGATTCCCTAGGATATAAAATCCTAATGGAGCTACCACGTGGTACTCTGGTCGATCGTCCTTACTGGACCTTCGGGATCTTCCCAAGAATCATAAGATTCCCTAGGATTATAAAAATCCTAACGGAGCTACCACTATTGACCACAGCTGGCATATACATGCACATGTACTCTGACAGATCGTCCTTATCGGACCTTTGGGATCTACCCAGGGATGATCAGTCCCCTAGGATATAAAATCCTAACGGAGCTACTTATTGTTGGTTAGGATACTATAGTATCATCGACGTCACTCCCCCTTTCGAGGGAGGTCCTTTCAGACAACACCAAGCTTGTCTCATAAGTGCTTAAACTTCACACGAGACAGAGGCTTGGTCAACACATCTGCAACCTGCTCATCTGTGCCAACATATTGGAGCTTTATAGCTCCCCTCTGCACCATATCACGAATGTAGTGATACCGGATTTCTATGTGCTTGGACTTGTCATGGAACACATGGTTCTCTGTCATCTTTATGCAACTCTGGTTATCACATAGAATCGCAGTTGCTTCCATCTCCAGGTCAAATAGACCTGTCAACAACTTCCGAAGCCATATGGCTTCACAACTGGCAGAACATGCAACAATGTATTCCACTTATGCCGTGCTGAGAGCAATACTGGATTGCTTCGTACTCTGCCATGAAGTCATGGCTGACCCCAGACTGAAACAACATCCTGAAGTGCTCTTTTTGTCAGAAACACTTCCAGCCCAATCTGAATCGGTATAACCAATCAGTTTGAAGTCATGATCTCCATTATAACAGAGACCAAAGTCCAATGTACCCTTAAGTTATCTCATCACATGTTTTGCTGCAACAAGGTGAACACGTCTGGGCTCTACCAGATACTGACTCAAGGTGTTCACAACAAAACATATATCTGGCCTGGTATTCGTCAGATACATGAATGATCCAATGATTTGTCTGTACAACGTAGCATCAACCAATTCTGACGAAGTATCAACCAGGAGTTTCAACTTTGTTTCCATGGGTGTGTTCATGGATTTACACTCCAACATATCAAACCTCTTCAGTATTTCAACCGCATACTTCCCTTGGTTAAGGAAGATCTTCTCCGGCCCCGGCTAAACTTTGAGACCTAGGAAATAATGCATCAGGCCTAGGTCTTTCATCTCAGATTCTGTAGCGAGCTTCTTCTTACAATCAATGATGAGCTTTTCTTCTCTAGTTAATAATATGTCATCCACATACAACAGTAATATAACTGGCTCATCATTTATAATCTTGAAGTAAAGTTTAGAATAAACTTTTGTCTTGGTAAAGCCCAAGCTCGTCAGGGAACTGTCAATTCTTTCATACCAAACTCTAGGAGCTTGCTTCAACCCGTAGAGAGCCTTCTTCAACCTGCAGACATGTGTCTTTCTATCTTCAACTTCAAACCCTTGAGGTTGTTCTATATACACTTCTTCTTCAATGACACCATTTAAGAAGGTTGTTTTCACATCCATTTGGTGTAACTTCCACTTCATCTTGGTTGCAAGAGCTATGATTGTTCTGATAGAAGTGTATCTTGCTACAGGAGAAAACGTCTCTTCATAATCAATGCCTTCCTTTTGGGAAAAGCCACGAGCTACAAATCTTGCTTTATATTTTTCAATACTTTCGTCTGCAGCATGTTTTATCTTGTATAGCCATTTGGAAGATACCACATCTTTGCTCTTCGGTCTGGGAACTATTTCCCATACATCATTCTTTATAATGGATTGGTATTCTTCTGTCTTGGCATCTGCCCATTCTCTCTTCTGAATGGCTTCTTCAAAGCAAGTAGGCTCCTTCTCTATGAGATCACACATCAAAGCCATATAACTGGAGAATGGCTTAGGTTTCTTGATTTTTCTCATGGTTCCTTCTGGGGCACCATACTTCTCTCCATCTTGAATAAGTTCCCTTGCCCAAGCTGGCTTTCTCTTGTGAGAGGCCCTCATTTGGGAGGTTCTTGAGATTCGATTATGTCATGATCTTCTGGAATCTCCTCATCATGGGAAACTGTGACTTCCCTCACTGGTTCTGCAACTCTGGGAGCTACAGGTTCTTCTTCATATACTTCTTCAAGCTGGCATCTCCTTGATTTCTTGAGTGTTGCATCTTCATCGAAGGTTACATCTCTGCTGATCTCAATGTGATGGTAACCTGGTATGTAAATTTTGAAGGCCTTAGAGACCTCACAGTATCCAACAAATATTCCTTTCTTTCCTGAAGGGTCCAACTTGGTTCTTCTTTCTTTCGGAATGTGTACAAACACTGGACAACCAAATATCTAGAGATGGCTTACTTCTGGCTTCTTTCCGAAGAATATTTCTTCGGCAGTTTTGAATCCAAGTGCACTATGGGATAGTCTGTTTTGGACATACACTGCTGTTCTTGCTGCTTCAACCCATAAGTGTAGTGGAAGATCTTGATCATGGATCATAGTCTTCACTGCTTCCATTATAGTTCTATTCTTTCTTTCTGCTACACCATTTTGCTGAGGATTATAGGGAGTGGTGAGCTCCCTCTTAATCCCGGCTTCTCTGCAAAAGCTTACAAATTCTTTTGAGGTGTATTCTCCTCCATTATCTGACTTGAGTATCTTGATTTTTCTTTCAGAGAGATTCTCTATCAAGGCTTTGAATTCTTTGAATTCAAGAAGTAAACACAGATCTTGTGAGAGTAATCATCAATAAATGACACATACTATACATACCCACTAAGAGAAGTTGATGGCACTGGGCCACATACATTTGAGTGGATGAGCTCTAAGATTCCTTCAACTTTACTCTCGCTCTTCGGGAAAGGATTCTTTATGTTCTTTCCTTGTGCATATCCCTTGCACACACCTTCATGATCAACCTTGAATTCTGGTAGACCTGTGACTACTTTGCTGGCATATGGTAAGGCTTTGTAGTTGATGTGAGCTAGTCTTCTATGCCAAAGTTCACATGGACTCTTAGTGGAATGAGTCAAGGCTGCATCTGAGTGACCTTTTAGCTTATACAATTGACCTTCTTCTGTTCCAATGACAATTGCATCTTCTATGGTTTTTCTTTTAGGCCACATAAGAACTTCACCATGTATGAATGCAACCCTGGAACCTTTCTTATCTAAAGTTGAGATAGAAAGTAAGTTCTTTGTCAAACCTGGTACATATAGTACATCCTTCATCTTCATTGGGGTCCCTGAATCAAGTTTGTAGGTGGACTCACACTCCTTTGATAGGGTAATGGTAATCATCTCCGAGTGTAACTCTCTGACTTGTCATGTGCTTAGAAGCACCATTGTTTATGAGCCAAGTGTCCTCTCCAGGTGACATGGATCCTGAGAGGGCTGAAAATAAACATAGTTTTCAATCTCTTATTTAGTCATATTCGTGGGTGGCTCTTCATCTTCAACTGTATGGACATGGTGCCTTTTGTTTCTCTTCTTGTATTCTTCCCTTCTGGCTGGACAATTTTTAGCGATATGTCCCATCTTATCACAATGGTAGCATTGATAAGAGGAGAAATCGTTTTCTCTTCTTGGACCTTTCAGAAACTTTTGGAATCTCCTTGGAGGGTTAGATTCTTTATGAGAGTGGTTGAATCTCTTTGGGGAGTGAGATTCCTTGTGTTGATGGGTCTCCTTCTGGAAGTGAGACCTTTTCTTTCCTCCTTTAGCATGAGTAGCTAGGGCTTGATATTCATCCCTTAATAGTACTGCTTCTCGGTTAGCTACTCTTGCTTCTTCTTGGACACATTCTTCCCAAAGA
>JASDQU010013498.1:176500-191297 GCA_032191745.1 Picea mariana | reverse complement strand
AACTTGCTCTTAGTCTTAGCCTTGGAGGATGTACGATATTGCGTATGTTCAAGAGGGACCATGTCTTGATCTACAGGGAGGGAGTGGACCCGGTGGAGCTGCAACTGATCAGTAACTGGGTGGACAAGTTGTATATGTTGAGAGGACAACCTTCAGTGTATGATTCAACGTCGGATGAGGAGCAAGAGGAGGCTCTTGAGACTGCGGTGGCACCAAGGATTCAATCTTGCATTCCGAGAGAAGAGAGCGAGTCTCTTCTGAGCACTGGAAGGAGGCTCAACCAGGTTGATTGAACCAAAGCTCAGGATGGAGTGGATTCTCCAAGGAGCTCAGGGTTCCCGGTAGTTGACAGGAGAAGATCTTCTAGTTCGAGTTCTGTGCAGGTGTTGAGGATGGCTCCAGGTTCAGAGGGAACTCCTACAGAGCACAGTGTGATGGAACCAGAGGATGGAGATGGCAACGAGTACTTCCCTTGCTAAGAGGGAGTGTTAGCTTTTTAGCTTGGGAGGTACTTCGCATATTTTGTCTTGAATGGGATGTAACCTTATGTTTACAGTACCAGGCACTTAACTTCGTAATGGGTTTTTATAAAGTTGTTATAAAGTTGTTCTTTTATTAAAAAGACTTTTTAATAAAGTGTACCTTCTAATTTTAAAGTGACTTTATTTCATAAAGTGCACTTATCTAATAAAGTGAAATTACCTTAATATTTTAAGTGATTCATTTTGGAGGGAATGGATCATGACTCTTAATCTTGAAAAAGGCAAGATTAAATCTTGGCCTTTGGATTTAGGGTTGGGGAAGGTGAAAAGACACTTTGGAGGGAAAAGGTCATTTTCAGATTTATAAAAGAATGCATTGGGTAGTGTGCAAGACACAAGAGGAAGAGATTGAGAGAAATTTTCGAGTAGGCTTGAGAGGAAATTTAGCGTAGCATTGTGGGCACATTTCCCAAGAAAAAGTGGGCACAAATCCCAAGGAAGATATTTGTTTCATTGCTGAGTTGTTTTTCTACTATGGGAGGCCGTACTGTATAGTCCGTACAACAAGTGAAAGTGGGCATGCAAATTGAGGCAGTCTTTGGCACAATTTTCGAGGCAGATTCAAGACTTGTTTGTTGTTCTGCGTTGTAAAGAATAGTCCATACAGCTGACTGTTGGCACATATTTTGAGGCACAGGGAGGGCCATACAACAGTACGGATTTGGCACGAATTACGAGGTAGATTTTGGGACTGTTTTAGTGTGCTATAAGTGGACTTTTCTTGGCTGGAAATTGTGATTTTTCTTCTGTTATGTACTTTCCTGAAGCTGAATAATAAGATCTCTCTCTCTCGTTGGGTTTCCCCACATTGGGGTTTTCCCTAGCATTTGCCTAAATTTTTGAGTTTTTCATGGGTTATTGAATGATGTCCATTGTGTTTATTTCCGCTGCATATTTGCTTAGCAATGTGTATTTATGCTTATGGAAATTTTCGAATGAGGGTTTGAGTCATTTTGGAAGTTCATGCAAGACAATTATCTCTAGGTTGCTAAGTGTGACACAAATATTAGCTTGCTTATTTTTGTCATTAAAATCTACAAAAAACACAACACTATAGTAGTCTGTTTTTAGCGAGATGAGATCAATGTTAGAGACAACATGGTGAGGAGTGCTTTGTTTGAGGCTAGTTCCAACAGTCAATGAGTTTTGTCACTAGAGTTGGAAGGCATGTTGGACTTGCATGCAACCAGAGTAACTTCAGATTGGCCCTCTTTCTTTTCCCTTGCACTGCTATGGATGATCAAGGAAAATTTGTTTCTAGACTTTCTACTTTTAGAAAGAGCTATACATGGATGGTTTCATGCAGTGATGGAGAAGAAAACATAGAGATTTCAAGTAATTTCGAGTAAGTGAAAATTATGTTAAAATAAGGCATCATATCTGAAAATAACAACAAAAAGATGAATGAGTTGTACATGGATCAATGGGTTATGTTTACTTGTGAGTGTAGGTTACTAGGGCCTTGTAGATAAGGTGAATCAATCCATAAGGATATATTTTTGGCAGAGGGGATCTTATCCATGATGCTTTTTGGAGTCGTATACACTATGTTTTTTTGGGATCATATCCTGTCTATTTTGAGCTAGAGGAGGCGTGCTCCACTTGATGTCTAATAATAATTGCTCCAGGGTGTATTCTTGGAAAAAGGAGATTGCTCAACTTAGGAGTTCAATCTTCAGCTTTATCTAATCATTTTTACTTTTGTTCTAGGAAAAATAGGATGTTGCATGTGAGGACATGAGGATTTTTGTGTGGAGTTCTTATTTGGAGTAGGTTTCATCTATTGCGACCAGAGTACTACACCTTGGAGTTATCTACCTTACTCTATCGATCACCCAGTCAATTCTTCTTGGCAAGAGGGGGGTGCTCCATTTGTGACTATTCTAGTTAATGCTTGTCATTATATGACAAAGATACTGTGCCTCAATTGGGGATTAACAATGGGAGGTTCCAACGGATATTGTTGGCAGATTCTTTCCTTCTTTCATCCATTCTAATATAGTTAGATGTTGCATTTGAGGACATGCGGATTTTTTTGTGGAGGTCTTATTGGGAGTAGGTTTCATCTATTGCGAGCATAGTACTACACCGTGGAGTTATCTACCTTACTCTATCAATCACCCAGTCAATTCTTCTTGGCAAGAGGGGGGGTGTTCCATTTGTGACTATTTTGGTTAATGCTTGTCATTATATGGCAAAGATACTGTGCCTCAATTGGGGATTAACCATGGGAGGTTCCAATGGATATTGTTGGCAGATTCTTTCCTTCTTTCATCCATTCTAATATAGTTAGATGTGGGTGTACTACTTGGAGCTTTTGGTTGTGGTTCCAAAACAAGTCTTATGCACGTGTTGAGTGCTCGACTTGTGTTGACTTTTCTAAGCTTGGGTGAGGATTAGATCACATAAAACTAGGCACTCTTTCTATTATGTGTTAGCATGCTTTTATGGTTTCTATTTTGGCTTCTAAAATATTCTTGGATACTTGCTTTGTATTGATCCATTCTCAATCTATAAGAGATGTAAAATTCATTGAGACATGGATTCATAATTCTCCAGTCCCCCCACTTCCACTCTTGACTTTTTGAATCCTTCATGTTTGATCTTTAAGTGAGTTCATGATTGACCCTTGGATATGCTCCCATAGTATTCATGTGACTTTGTTCCTAAGTATTCTGGGAGTAAAGAACTTGTGCAATGATTTTACATCACCTTGACTTTACGGTGTCAATACGATATTCTCAAACTTTATATTTTATGATTTGAAATAAAGTAGAAAATCTTTTAGCGACCAACTCTTTGTTATGGATGAATTTAATGGTTTGATGTGGAGCTTTCTGAATTGATTGCCACGTCAGGTATATACCCCACCCAATCAATTTTCTATTTTACCTCCATGCACATTGGATAGAAGGTGCCGGTTTGAAAAATACATAAAAACAATAATTAACTTTGCTGATTTTTGAGTATTTTACTGGCACATATGCAACTTTTTATCACAGATCTAAAATGTTTTTTTGCCTATTTACAAGGGGGAAAATCCGATTTAATATTATTGCATGTAAATATGAACTTTTCTCATTGCTCTAAAGTGTTGAAGGGCAAAAATCTACATAATTATAGAGATTATATATTTTTCAGATTTGAAGTCTTTTGCAGGGCATACTTCAATATTTTAGACTTAATATATCATTAGGGATTCATCCTTGATGCTGAGCACTAGTTAAACATTAGGCATTGTATGATATGACATTGACACTTTTGCTAAGTGTTAATTTGATTCCCTTGGAACAAAATTCCCCAAGGTCAATTTCAAGTGATAACATTTTTGGCACCATTAACAGGGAATGTAGCTAGATTCCTTGCTATTGGTAGCATCAAGGCTACAATGTATTGGTGAAGATTTCTTTGGTTGAATATTTTTATATTCCCCTAGTGACTTCATTGTTGAGGGATGAAGATAGTTCGCACATATGAGATATTTTCAAATTGATAATGGTAAGAGATATTATGTATTTGTTATTCAGGCTATTCACCTGGAGTACCTTGTTGATATATTAGGAAATTGGATATGTTTTAGCAGACACTGTCACTCTTGTTGTCAAATGTTATATGTTGGTGTAGTGCTTGCAAGATGTCTCATATAGGGGATGTCCGATGCATGTGGTATTGTTATCACCTTAAAATTGCTCACTTGCACTATTTTGAACAATTCTACTTGAATATATTATTTAAGTATGCATAACCCTCATCCTTTGCTCCATTTCACCATCACATGACCTCAAGATTGTCAAAATTCGCTAAGTCAACTCTAGAAGTTGACCAAAGTGGAAAGTGCAGATATTGGCCCATTAAGTGTGCGCATCCAATGTTGATAAAAGCCTAGAAAATTCGTTGCCCAAAAAATCAATGGTTTTTAGTTGTTTTCCGATCCAGTCAATGCATTTGTACTGTCATAATGGCATGTTAGTTATGTATGGACCTTATCAAACCCTAATTGCTATTATAACATTGTCCTAGTCATATTTAACCACTATATGGAAGACTATGTCAAGAGGGTTCTCCACCATACAACTATAAATAAAGCTATTGAAGTCACTCATCCACGTCAATCCATCTAAGTAAGGTTATGATGTTGGAATACCACTAGAATTCAAAGAACCATATTCTCTTGATTCCACATTCTAGTTTCTTACCTTCTTTACTGATTAATGTTTGAGTTGGAGCACACTAAGGAATCAAAGGACCAATCTTAAGAAGGGGTTTTGGAGCCCAATTTCCTTCATCAAACTTCTCTACCAGGTGTTGTTTTACTTTGCCATACCATTGGATCAATAAAATGCTCATATTCTTTTTTTCCTTGTTCACGTTGAATAATGTTTATTTTGCTTAGTTGGATTTCATATTTCATGACTTAGGGCTTAATTTGCATTAACATCACTAGGTTTTAATTCTAGTTTCATTTGTCATTTGTCTGTTGTTTGATTCACAACCATCAAATTAAAGAGTTTTTGCTCGCCCTTGTGACAAAAACCCATCGACAAATTGGCGACTCCAATGGGGACTTGATCTAGATATTCTTCCTTGATTGTGGGTGTGCTTTTTAGCCTCCTTACCTTGCATTAATAGAGTTCAGTTTTTTTTTGTGTTCTTCATTTTCAACCAGGTTCCTATGTTGGAAACCCTTGTTTCTGTCTTAGTTCCAACTTGGTAGCTTCATTTTTCACTTTGTAGACTCAGTGCAACTTTTTGCCCAGTTTTCCACGCTTTACAAACACACTTATTGGCCAGTTTCCTGCACTGGGAGTGCACCGTTTGCCTCCAAATCTGTGCTGCCACCATTCTGCAGAGTTTTTTGTTTGTTTGTTTCTATATTGGGTCAAGCAGTTTGTTTGTAGTGTCCTCCCGGATTGATAGGTGACTGGTGTTGTATTGTAAGGCAATTTTACAAAATTATTGTAGGTAGAGAAGAGACCCCCTAGGGTTCCTAGTATCTTCCACTTTTAGGGTTTCTGTTTTATGTGTAACATCATTCCCGTCCGACATATTTACTTTATAACCTTTTCTTGCTCTAGTAGTCACTTGAATTTGCTTTGGAATTAGAGAAAGATTGAATAAACAAAAGCTTCCTCTTTGTCTTAATACTTGTCCATAATTGCATGCTTTCTGTTTAAAGCACTTTCCTTTGCTATTTTAGTTTATTCTTCACTTCTTTTTCAACTTTCAATCCTCAATTGGTTGTTGTTCTGAGGAAGCATTTCATTTCAAAAATAGAAGTTGAGAGAAAGAAACTCCTTTTGTTTCAAGTATTTGAATTCTTTCTTTTAGCTTTTCATTTTGAAGTTGCATATCCATTTAAGTCCTAGTCCATAATTAGGTTGAGATAAAGTTTTACTTGCCGATTTGAATTGAAGGATAATCATTTTAGAATAGGAGGTTCATTTTGATAAAGAACAAGTACCTTTTGCTTAAGTATTTGTCTAAATTTGAGCTAGTTTCCTGATTTGGTGTTTGAATTCAAAGTTTATTTACTTTTGAGCATTTCTATTTCAAGCATATTTCATTTTGAAGTTGATTACATATGATGTACACACACTTCACTCCCTAAATATATGCTTGGTTCATGATGCCAAGGTCAACCTAAAGTCAACAATCTAATGTAACCAACTAAATCTCCATTTGGGGCCATTTTTTTTTGTAGTTTAGGGTTGTGGGGATCATAATCCAAATAATTCACCACAACCATTCACATATGAAACATAGTTGTTGACTAATTAGGGAGCTTAAAAATCCTTTATATCTAACACTGTTAAGACCCATTTAGCAACAGGCATACTGTTTGGAGTGGGTAGTGCCAAGGTTGAGACTGAAGGTTTGATTGAGACTCCTATCTCTCTTCATATTGAAGATCCCCCAACCATTTGATTTCAACTTGAAGGCAAAGTAACTTGTTGCATGCATACATTAAGAGGTATCTTAGTGGCCTTTATACTAGGTTCCGACCCAAGTGGCTCTTGTAGGAGGGCACCTAAGGCATATTTTTGTGAGCCATTGGGTTTTCATTACTCTTCGTCCTCCAATTATAGTTGTCTCATTTGTAACTTCACTCTTCGTCATGGTGGATTTCATCACCTCTCACGATAGGCGTTTGGAAGGTTCTCATTCTCCTCTTTAGTCTCTTTTCTCAGTAGGACTCACAACGATTTAGATGAAAGCGTTTGGAAGTGTTGTAGTATAGGACTACTTGAGTGCTCTTAGTTTATCTTTTGGCTAAAGTATTTTTCTTTTATAGGATGGAAGCTTCAGTTAAGACATTGACATTGTGATTAAAACACACTTGGAACCACTTATTGCACCAACTGAGCACATAGTATTTTTGTTTGATCACTTGTTTTCTTAGTTGATTGTTTTTGAGACTTTAGTTATTAGGTAGACTGATTGAACCATTGAAGGAGGTGTTAACAATGAACACCTAGGAATCATTGCGCTCCCTCAGAGACTATCTTATAGGCTCTAGGGCTTTCCTCCATTAGGAATTCCTTGTTGTGTTATATCTCCCGCTCATTGGGTTATAATTGAATCAATAGAGCCTCCTAGTCCCTCATCGGGTTCATCCTCTTCGAACTTGGAAAATCCATCCTCATCTGATTCAAAGACCTCATCTCCTTCGAGTTCATCTAGTTTGGGTGCACATGGATTTAGTCCCCCTTTGACTAGTTTACCATCATCTAACTCATCTACAACTCTAATTTCCATTATGGTCAGAGCTAATCCTAACCAAAATAAACCCAACCCGCTTTATCTTTTATTGTTGGGTTGAATCTCCTTGATTTAACCAAGCTCATAAATGATCCCCTTCAACATGACCCTACTTGGTTGAAAATGTCGACCAAGTTGTCCTCTAATATATTTAAGTTCAAGGGACATGTTGGAGAGGGTCCTCCAATCATATCATGTTGTTCCACCTTTGGTGCTCATCAAACAATACCATGTATGACTTGATTAGGCTTAGTTTGTACCAATTCATCCTCACTAGTGTGTCCACCAAGTGGTATATTGATGAGCCTACCAATACCCATAGAATCTTTGAGTCCATTGCCAAATTATTCTTGACGTTTTTTCAACTACTAGTTCAACAAGATGTAGGAATTAAGATCCTCACTAGCTTTTGTCAGACCACTTCTACCCATATCATTGATATTATCCATGAATGGCATGACATGGTTTGTATAAAGATGAAATCAATGATCAATTCCTAATTGGACTGGTTCTTGAAGTCCTTACTTCCTCCTATAGTCAAATACGTGGCCATGACCATGCCCAAAACTGAAGAGGAATCTATTAAAAAATCCCAACAGTATTACCTGATCTATGCCCAATTAGGGTATTTGTATACCATTCTTCCCAATGCTCCTTGCTTTCACTCAGGTGACTGGTCTGCACTAGGGGCATCCCGTGATGCCTATGGTGTTATTGGGTCTCTTTCACAAAGTCATCTGTACCCTTATCCTTTGGTCCTAATGTGTATGGTAATCCATATGGTGGGGCTAGTGTTACCTATGCCTTGTCTCGTGCAGGGTGTCCTCCGATGCCTTACAATTATCTTAATCCTCCATAGGATATGTCTAATTCCAAGTCTCATGTAGGAGTTAGCACATCTTATTCAGGTCCTCCTACGCATCAACATGTGCATGGTCATACTTTCATTAGTTTCTCTTTTAGTGGGGTTGCCATGAATCCATATTATTCTTTTCTTGGCCCTCTATCAACACCCTCAATACCCCCAGTTGTGGTGCCTCAACCCTTAGTAAATGTTTGTCAAGTTTCTCCCTCTCCATAGGGTCACATGTATGCCTATAAGAACATTCCTAACCCCCCAAACTAGAATATGATAACAATAATAAGAAGAATAAGTGGAAATAAAAACATAACGACCAAAACCAAAATCAAGGGAAACAAGGTAACCGAAATCACCTGCCAAATAATGCTAGAAGAAATAAAAATGTTGCAAATTAGAATCAAGATCATAATGCCCAACCAAAACAAGGGAAGAACCCTCAGCTTCAGACTAATCAACTTTTCACTCTTTGTAGCATCTATGGACATTACACTCATCAATGTTTACTTATACCTTAGTTGCTTCGATGTAAGGACTTGATTGATAAAGCCAAAGTTGCACCAAATCAACGTGTTACTCAACCTAACCCACCTTTGACGTCACAACTTGTGTTGTGAAACCATTTTCCAATTCAAGGATTTATATCCACACCAAAGGCCATCTATTCTAGTTAACCCATAAACCCCAACCCCTTTGGAAATGACATCTTTCATATTTTATACATGAACTCGACGGATGTTAACCTTTCAACTCGAACTCACCAGTATGGCATGCTCCTTGAGGATGTTCCACTCAATCTAATAGCCCTCCACTCGTTAGTAATGGGCCTTTGTAGATTCCATGGCCTAATGTCAATCTTCCCCCAAGGTGCCAAAGGTCCCTTTACGTTGCACTACCCATAAAACCCAAACACGATTTTCCCATAATTACAACATAGTTGATGATTTATCTTGGTTCCCTATAGTTATGTCATCTTTAGAGGTTCTCCGGACTTGTCCTACTCGAAGGAAAGGTTTACTATTTGTATTGGGTTTGGTTGATCCTCTGGAAAATAAGATGACCACCTTTGGTATCGACAAAGTTTAATCTTGTCTCCCTCATTTTGTTGCCTTCTAACTTCCAATCACTATCAATAATGTTGTGATTCATCATTGCATCCTCGATAAGTGAAGATCCACTTCCATTATGTCTACTAGTGTCTGCAAAAATTAGGATCTTCTTAGCTTGTGCCATCTACAATAACCCTTCGTGCATATGATGGCCACCCTTCCCAACCTAAAGGATTGTATTAGAATGTTCCCATCTAGTTAGTTGGTAAGCAAGTTCTCATTGATGTTGAGGTTGTAGATGCCCCTTTGGACTACAAAGTCCTTTTATGACATATTTACATGTATGCGATGAATGTAGTTACCTCCTCGGTCTTCTGCACCACGAGCTTCCTCCATGCAGGGAATATCATTACCATCGACCAACTTACTTATTACAATCCCAAAGCTTAGATAAACCGAAACAATGTCTTACCTACAATCGACCAGAACCAAGCCATTTCCTCATTCATGGATATTTGTCCAAGAGTCTTCAAAGACTCTACATTTCTCAACACTTATTATGGTCCCCTACCAATAGTGACATCTCTTGGCTCATCAAATGTCTATAACGTGACAACATACAAACAATTTATTGCTTCAACACCTTCTGCATCAAGTGCCTCCCTCTTGCCAACACTTAGCGAGCCCATTGCTACCATCTCTTCAACACCATCATGGGGTGCATACGTGACTACATTTGCTGATCCAAAAGGATCCAAAGAAGGCTAAGAATAACTTAGAACTCACAGAGGCAACTCATGACACTCAGAATGGCTACAACAGATAGAGAAAGGGCGAAAATTCAAAGTTCCCAAAACTCAGTGAAAATGACATGATCGCGAAGAGCACGTCACAAGATTTCTAACGGCGCAAATGGATCCTCAAATGGAGTTACGGATTGAAAGATATTCATGGTCAAAGTTTGGTCAACCTAGCCCAGTCAGTAGGGGATGAGTCAACATCCGTACGGATGACGTCATCATCCGTACATCGCACGTGGAAGGAGCAAGGAAGTGACACATGGCATGTTGACATCAACATGACGTCAACATGATGATGTGGCATCACCAGAGGCTACCACGTGTCACCCGGTTATTGGCTTTTCGGACCGATCCGTGGACCAGTCAGATCGTGCCACGTCATAGTCCGTATAGTCTGTACGACTGACGTGGTGTGCTGACTTGGAAGGGGGAAGTGTGGCCCAATGAGATTCCACCACGTGGTCCATTCAGGGGATGCCACGTGGTAGGAGGGAAACGCCCAAGGACAACTCGTGAACAAATTTTGAAACAAAAAAATGGCGGGTCCGCAAAATCTGGTGAACCACGCCAATTTTGGCAACAATTGACAGACCTTCTAGCGACATCGCTAACTTTAGCGGGGGCATAAATATGTATGGAAAAGATATATAACAAACACACAAAAAACAGAGTCTGTGGGATTCGACCCCGGAACCTCCGCCTAAGCCCATAACCAATACACCACGGGTACCACTTGGTACAATCCACCGACATTTAATATTAAAAGGTGCATTCCACCCAACTACTGGGAGGAGGCATCGATCGTACGACTGTAGACATGAATTTCGAAGTGGTACAATGATTATTGCAGGTTGCAGAGGGCACAAAAACCGAGACAAAATTCTTCTTGGGCCTGGGAGTGCCAGAGTTGGATCGAGGCATGGAGACAGTCATTTTTGGGTAATTCGACACCACAAATTCAATGGTGCTATCTGTTTTCTGATCTGAGCATTATTTCTGCAGCTTGATTATAGAATGAGGTATACTGATGTATTTTTCCAAATTCTTTTGCTGAGTTAATAAAAGAGCCTACCCATTTGAGAGCAGGACCCAGAGATGTAGTCCACCAGGGACGAACTCCGTTATCAAGTTTTTGTGTTCAGATCTGATGCTTATGTCTCTTCATTCTTGAGTTTTCCCTTCTTTAATGGTGCACTTTAATTTATACTCATTTAATGCAATTCTTTATAAGTCACGATGAAAATATCACGGATCGTCTTTGACTTGAATTGTTGAGTGTGAATGCTTACTAGGGCCAAGCATAAGCATGGTGAAGGAACTCTTAAGACTTTCAATCCCGAAGTTGGTTGTGTATCAAAAAGGAAGAAAATGGCAGAAGAGGACAAGTGTGATGAACAGAAGAAAAACTTTCACATGGTCTTTTATCACATGTAAGAAATGGTCGAACAATTGTATGGAGATTACAAGAAGAGGATGAAGAAGAAAGGGAAGAAAAGGAAGCACATGTAGATGATGATGCTTCAGTAAACCAAGGGGCTAGAGGAGATCCTCCTGAGCCTCCGTCTTCACCTTCGAGTTCTAGTACTTCTTCCTTTGAGCATTCTCATCATTCTCATCATTCTAGCCATAAATCCTCTTTCAAGAAACCATTATTAAGGCTTGATGTAAAATTTTCTTTACCTATGTTTAATGGAGATGCTAATCCTGAAAAGCTAGATAATTGGATCCGACAGGTTGAAGTGTATTGTCGTGTCCAACATATTGATGAAGAGGAAGTTAAAGTGCAACTGGCTTCTCTTCAGTTGGAAGGCACCGCTCTCGTATGGTGGGAGAGCAAGCCTCGGGACAAAAGTAAGTGTGGTAATCTTCTTTCCTCGTGGTCGGAATTTAAATCAACGATAAGGAAGCAATTTTATCCATTAGGGTATTTACATAAAGCAACGATGGAATGACAAACTTTAAGGCAAAGTAAAGGTCAAACTGTACAAAGTTTCACAGAAGAACTTAGGAAGAAAGCACTTGCATTGAACATTCCTTTGGATTCTTATGAAACTTTAATGAATTATATTGGCGCACTTCACAGTTATATTCATCATACTTTGCTCTTGTTTAACCCCACTAGTCTTGACGAAGTTTGTGTGCAAGCCACTCACATTGAGAAAAGGGGGAAACATGTTCAAGAATATCCCACAAAGAAACCTTCCAATTTCCCACAAAATACTTTTAAGAAGTTTAAAAGGAAGGACAAGAAGACCACTACAGTGACGAGAGAAGGAGGAAAATCATCTTGCACTCATTGCAAGAAGAGCGGTCATGATGAAGAACACTGTTGGAAACTGCATCCAGAAAAGTAACCGAAACAGTTCGGTGGAAAGGGGAAGACAAAGACCGTTGCTACAGTGCAACAAGATCTTGGTTCCGATTCAGGAGATGAAGGTAAGATCACAGTGGTTGGAGTACAAGGTAAATATTCTCTTCATGCTAGTTCTAGTTCCAATGATGAATCTCATGTTGATGAACGAAAGAAGAATGAGTTATTTCATATAAGAGTTGTATCTAAACATACTAAGATAGATACATTATTTGATCTGGGTTCCCAAGTAAACTTAATATCTGAAGCACTTGTCAAGAAGATGGGTATTGAAATGAAACCACATCCGAAGCCTTATCCTCTTGGTTGGGTACGTGATAAAGCAAAACTTAATATCACCAAAAAATGTAGGATCGGATTTTCTATTGCTTCAAAGTTGATTGATGAAGTGGATTTGGATGTTGTACCACTTGATATATGTGGCATAGTGTTGGGAAGTCCTTATATTTATGATAGAAACGCAGTCTTCTTTCGTCATGAGAACAAATACCACCTTACTAAAGGGGGAGTGGAATATATTGTTAGAGCTCACAACATGAGGGTAAATACAACACTTGTTAGTGCAGGGCAAATGCAAAGACTCATAAACAATAATAAGAGATATGTACTCATGGTCATCAGAGAGAAAGATGTGGGGACATTCGACGCTTTCCAAGTGTGTGATCCATCTCATAAAAATCAATTGATTGATATTTTTTCTAAGTATGATGATCTTTTTCAGGAACGAGATGGATTACCTCCTAAGAGGGAAATCCAACATGAGATACATCTTCAGCATGATTCTCCTCTTCCTAATGTGGGCATGTACATGATGTTAGTTGTGGAGATGATAGAGATCAAGAAGCAGGTACAAGGCTTATTGGATCAAGGGGTCATCAGGCCCAATTCATCTCCTTGTGGTTCTACGATCATGATGGTGCCAAAGAAAGATGGCACATGGCGAATGTGTGTCGACTACCGGGCTTTAAATAAAATCACGGTGAAAAATCTATACCCTCTTCCTCGTATAGATGATTTACTTGATAAATTGAAGAATGTTGTTTATTTCACTAAGCTGGATTTGTGGAGTGGATATCATCAAATCAGGGTCGCAGAACATGATGCATGGAAAACTGCCTTTAAAACCAAACAGGGATTGTTTGAGTGGTTAGTTATGTCGTTTGGGCTTTGTAATGCTCTAACAACTTTCATGCGTGTGATGAATGATGTATTCAGGCCTTTCCTAGATGACTTTGCGATTGTATATTTAGACGACATTCTTGTTTTTAGCAGGACTTGAGATGAGCATGTGAGGCATGTAAAGCAAGTATTGGATACTTTGCAAAGGGAAAAGATGTATGTAAAACTATCTAAATGTGAATTTGGCAACACTGCACTTGTGTACTTAGATCATATTGTAGGAGGAGGACAATTGAAAATTGATCCTTCCAAAATTAATGTAATTGTAAAATGGCCCGAGCCAAAAAGTGTAACTGAAGTCTGAAGCTTCTTAGGTGCAGTCCAATATTGGAGGAGATTCATTCCCAAATTCTCCTTTATAGAAACTCCTTTGCATGCCTTAACCAGTGTGAAGAACAGTTTTTAGTGGGAAGGAAAGCAACAAAAAACTTTCAATATTTTGAAGGAGAAGATCAATACCACACCAGTATCAACACTGCCAAATATTCAACAACCTTTTGAGATCGAGACAGATGCCAACGGATACGCCATGGGTGCAATATTGATGCAATATCGTAAGCCTATCTGTTACCACTCTAAAACTTTTAACCAAGTTGTTATTAACTATCCTACATATGATAAAGAGTTGTATGCATTAGTCCAGAGCGTAAAGAAATGGAAGCATTACTTGTTAGGGAAGGAAACAATCATACATACAGATCACCAACCCTTACAATATCTTCAAGCACAGATCAAGTTGCAACAATCTTGACACTACAGGTGGATGGGTTTTCTACAACAATTTCATTTGGTAATCAAGTACAAAAGCGGTGCAAGTAACAAGGTAGATGGTATGCTTTCTAGACCTCATATTGTTGCTTCTATTATTTTGAAGAATACTTATTTATCTCATGATATATATGTAGAACAATATGCCATCGATGAATATTTTAAAGAAGTATATGCGAAGCTAACCCTTGGTGCAAAGGTAGAGAACTATAATCTGCAGGGAAAACTACTCTACCATCTTGGAAAGCTATGTATTCCTACAAGTGAACGAGTCCATGTAATACGAGAAGCTCACACTTCTTTTGTGTCTGGGCATTTTGGGGTAGGAAAAACCATGGCTCATTTGCAGATGTTTTGTTACTGGCCTCAAATGAAAGAAATTGTAACTAAATATGTAAAGGGGTGTGTGATGTGTTCTACTTGTAAGCCCACTAATAGAAAATTGGGGATATACTCACCACTTCCTGTTC
>JASDQU010013498.1:161756-176461 GCA_032191745.1 Picea mariana | reverse complement strand
AGTGGATAGGTTCAACAAGATGTGTATCTTGATGCCATGTAAAAAGCATATCATTGCTGAGCAAACCGCTAATCTCTTCTTTCAACATGTTTGGGTTCACTTTGGATTACCCACATCCATCGTCTTGGATCAAGATACTTGATTCCTTGGGGACTTTTGGACTAGATTGTGGAGAATTATGGACACCAAATTGAAGAGGAACACTGCTTTCCATCCACAGGCCGACGAACAGACAGAGGTGGTAAAACAAGCAGTAGTATGTTTGCTTCGAGGCTACTGCAGCAAGCATCCCAAGTTATGGGATGAACATAAAACTTATGTACAACATGCGTACAACCGAGCTTTAGATTCATCCACTCAGAGTTCACCTTTTGATACATGTTTTGGGTACCTACCAAAGGTTCCTTTGGACTCCATGTATGTGAGAGATGTCGATGTGAATGAAGAACGAACATAGGACAGAGCCCACAAGTTCATCCAGAGGATCCAATAGATACACCAGGCAGTCAAGGAACAATTGGATAAAAGTCGAGCACAATATAAATCTTGGCATGACAAGCACATGATTGATCATCAGTTCTAGGTTGTAGACCGAGTATGGCTTCACATTAGCAAGGATAGATTGAAGGGTGAAGGCAAGAAACTCAAGCCCGTTTGTTATGGACCCTTCACTATCTTGGATAAAAGTGATACCAATGATTTTCGTCTGGATCTTCCACCTTACTTGTAGATTTGCTTAGTTGTGAACGTTGAGAATTTGAAACTTTTTTAGCCTCCCATGATCATGGATCAAGATGAGGAAGTTTTAATACCTTCAGTTGATGAGTTTTCACTTGAGTACTTGGATAAGCTACAAGAATATATCATCCTGGACAAGAGGACGAGGACTTTATGCAGGGGTTATGTTGATTATCTTCGAGTAGGATTAAAAGGCACACATCCAAGCAAGGCAAAGTGGATCGGAAAGGACAAACTGAGGGGACTCTTCGTCACTTACCAGTTGATTGATGAAAGTTTTTGGTGGTCCAAAAATCTCTCAGTGGGAAGGCGTGATCCAAAAGTATCTAGAGAAGGCTAAGAATAACTCAGAACTCACAGAGGCAACTCGGGACGCTTAGAATGGCTCCAGCAGACAGAGAAAGGGAAAAAATTAAAATTTCCCAAAACTTAGTGAAAATGACATGATCGCGAAGAGCGCGTCGCAAGATTTCTAACGACGCAAACAACTCATCAAACAAAGTTACATATTGAAATATATTTGCAGTCAAAGTTTGGTCAACCTAGCCCAGTCAGCAAGGGATGAGTCAACATCCATACCACTGACGTCAACATCTGTATGGATGATGTCATCATCTGTACAATGCATGTGGCAGGCGGGAAACACCCAAGGACAACCCATGAATGAATTTTGAAACAAAAAAAATGGCGGGTCCGCCAAATCTGGCGGACCACGCCAATTTTTGAAACAGTTGAGAAACCTTCTAGCGACACCACTAAATTTAGGGGGGTCGGAAATATGTATGGAAAATATATATAACAAACACACCAAAAACATAGTCTGAGGGATTCAACCCTAGAACCTTCGGCTAAGCCAAACCTTAATACCTCTGCCCATAACCAATACGCCACGATTACCACTTAGTACATTCCACCGAAATTTAATATTGAAAGGTGCATTTCGCCCAGTTACGGGGAGGATGCATGGACCGCACGACTGTGGGCACAAATTTCAAGGTGGTACAATCATTATTGCAAGTTGTAGAGGGCATGCAAATCGAGACAAAAATATTCTTGGGCTTGTGAGTGCCAGAGTCGTATCGAGGTGTGGAAACAATCATTTTTGGGTAATTCAATGCCACGAATTCAATGGTGATGTCTGTTTTCTGATCTGAGCATTATTTCTGCAACTTGATTTTAGAATGAGGTATACTGATGTATTTTGCCAAATTATTTTGTTGAGTTAATGAAAGAGCCTACCCATTTGAGAGCAGGACCTGGAGATGTAGTCCACCAGGGATGAAATCCGTTATCAAGTTTTTGTGTTTAGATCTGATTCTTATGTCTCTTCGTTTTTGAGTTTTCCCTTCTTTAATGGTGCACTTTAATTTATGTTCATTTAATGAAATTCTTTATAAGTCACGATGAAAATATCCTAGATCATTTGCTCATGTCCCCTTCTTGTTTCCTTTCCCTGAAGTACTTGGCACCATAGTGATGGCCACTTTAAATCTTTCCAATCTTACACTGGGTGTCCTCATGTGATATCGGAATCCCCCAACATCTCTTCGACATCAACTCTTCATTTGGTTTTAATGTCGGTGTAGTGAGTTCGTGTTACCCCCGTGTCATCCTAGGAATCCACATAGGCCCAGTTTGTCGTGACCAAATTTGGAAAAGGAGTCGGGGTTGGGGGAAAAACTAAGAAAATTGTTGGCACCCATACCTCTAGATAAGATGTGGCCACCTTGACCAATGTGCCTAGAGTTATTTATCCTTGTGCCTTATATGACTTCACTGGCCATGGAACCAATAATTTTCCATCCTCTCAGAGTTATGAGACCTATTTAGTTTCAATGATTTAGACCCTAAACAATCCACTCCAATTGTGGAGCTTTCTATCCCTGAATCATCTACAAAGCACATTAAATATTTATGTACCAACCATCCATGTGCTTTGTGCGATATGTATGATCTGTTAGAATATAGAATATTGTGTGTTCGTTTTACCATTGATGATACCCTCGTCACCCAACCATAGGCCTAATCCACCCTCTGAGCACCTTAACCTTGACTGAGAATTACTCCGGAAGCAAACCCTAGGCTAGATAGCCAAACAAGGTGTAGCGCATCTTCCTCCAAGGATAGTGCACCAACAATAGCAGATCAGATAGTCCAAACCCTAGCCAAGAGATGGTCCAAGCCAACACTGAAACTGCTAGCTGTAGCAGCAACACCTGCAGCTCTCCTCCACATGTGTGCACCAAACTGGGAACTACAGTGCGCACCACTTGCTGTCTGCAATTCTGAGATGTGTCAAATGAGAACTAGCGCCCTGTATTTATATTGGTTCTGCCAGATTTGTTGGGGCCAACTTCTCCTTCTGGATATGTGTCTGTTCAGTATATTATTATTATTTCTGGCTGACTTCTTCTCTTGGAGGCTAATAACCTAGTATAAATTATATTCTTGAGCTGACAAGACTTCTAGGGTTATTAGCCAACTCATTAGGGTTTTCTCTTGCTTTCCAGAGTCTTCTATTCTTGTCAGGTTCACACGTGGAGGTAAATACCTCCCGCAGCTACCATAATATTAACATGATCATTATTCCCATCATTTTCCAAAGTTACCCTACTTCTGAGATTCTCTCACCATCGTTCGTCATATTGATTCCTCCTTGGAGGATACACCCTCTCCTATTTTGGACGATCTTTCCCTTTGATGCCAATTTTTTTTCAAGAAGGCTAGAAAACTATTGAAATAAAACTGGATGAGAATATTGTCCATATTTATTATATTTCAACTTATGCATGTTTGTTATTTTATGCCATCTCTTCCTTTTCATCAGAGCACCCCTTGGGGACACAATTTTCCTTTGACCTCATCATTGATTTAACCTTCATCTACTTGTACCATCTCTTCCTTTGTAGGAGTTTCATATGTGAGCCAAACTTCCTGTTCTTATGGTGTTGATTAGGGGTACAATGCCTCTACTGTAATCTCTTTTACTTCCACAACGGTGTTACCCAAATACATGGGCTCTAGCAATGTTTTAAAATTTGAACTCAAACTTGGAATTGGATGAGGGTCAACTCGGAGTTGGTCGAGGGTCAACTTGGACTTCGAATCGAAATCAGATTGACTCAGGCCACTCTGATTTCGAGGACTCGGTTTACTAAAAACATACATAAAATATCTAAATTTTAATGAAAATTATATTTTAAAGATTCCAAACCATGATTGAAATTTTGAAAGAAAGCATTATATGAATAAATGAGCAAGAACATTTAAATGGAAACATAAATGACAAGCAATGTTCCACCATTTCTTTTATTAAGATGCTCATCATTGTATCACCCTTTGCCTCTACCTCGATCTTGTAGGTGTTGATGTTTGGACAACATCGAGAAGACATTCTCCTAAATTAATAATTAATAATATAATTATTGATTATTAAATAATATATATAAGTAGTAATAAAAATAATAAATAGTTATTGATTATCCAAGGAACACATCCTTTCATGGATGGTCACCATATGTTATATATATATGGAACAACCATCATTGTAATAATACATTGATCATATATCATCTCATATTATCTCTTATAGAAAAATCAACATGGTATCAGAGCAGGACTGGGCTTGACTCCCACATGGGAGAGCCCAAGAAAATGATAGCGATAGTTTTCATTTTGTGTAAATATTTCTAACATCGTGAATATCATATCCATTGCTAGAGCTATGCTCAAAGATCCTCGTCTACTTCTTCTTGACAAGGTAACTAGTGCTCTGGAAGTGGAGTCAGACAAGACTGTTCAAGATGCTCTAGACCAAGCCAAGCTTCAGTCGGACACACAACAATTATTGTTGCTCATCTCCTCTCCACCATCCGCAACACGGACGTGATTGCAGTGGTTTAAGTGAGTCAGGTGATCGAGACAGGCCTGCATAAAGATCTGATATATAGACCCAACGAAGCATACGCTACTTTGGTGCACACTGCAACAGGCCGCAACAGATAAGCTAGATAAGAGAGCCAAAGGGGACAATATCCAAACCTCCTCTTTGAGATCTAAGAGCTCTGGTGTATATAGTAGATCAAGTTCGAACACGTCGACATCAGGCCATCGAGAAGTGGCAAAGGAAGATAAGGCTCCTTCCGCCCCTTCATTTCGTCGATTGTTTCTTTTAAATGCTCCGGAATGGAAGCATGCCCTATTAGGTTGTTCAAGAGCCTTAGGTTTTGGAGCAATTCATTATGTTTATTCCTTCTTCATGGGGAACATGGTATCTGTATTTTTCCTCAAGGACCATGACCAGATGAAATCCAAAATCAAAGAATAGTCCATCATTTTTTGTGGGCTAGGGAGTAATATCGTTCGAAGTAAATCTATTGCAGCATTACAACTTCAGAGATATGGGGAAATATCTCACGGGGTTCGAGAGTGGATGTTGTCCTAGATTATGACTTTCGATATTGGGTGGTTCGATAAGGACAAGAATTCCAACAGATTTGTGTGCTCCAGACTCGCGACAGAGACTAATGTGGTGAGATCTCTAGTCGGAGATCATATATTGTTACCTTTACAAATTGTGTATGCAGTTACAGTAACCTTCACGTGTAGATGCGAGCATAATTGAGAGGTCCTATTCCATACAGGCATTGTGGATGGTTTGGATTCAATTCTCCTTGACATTCACAAAGTACCCAATTTATGTGTATAAGTAGTGGAGATCCTTCAAGACATAGGGAACAAAAACATGGTTGGTGTGGCAGCAGCCATTTTTTACCATGGTTTTCCTAGAAAGAAGCAGCTAGTTGGCTCATGTAGAGAGGAAAACATGGAGGGAAAGACCTTCCAACATGATGTCAAGGAGAGACATTACCATACATAATGCTCAGAGACAGGAAGTCTCTAGGAGCAGTATACCTCCAGGACTGGATCATACCAAATAGCATAGACAATTCCAGTGATCATGGATACAACTAGTCAAGACCGACTGTAGCACAACTATGGTGATAGATCCAATAGAGGAGGCAAACACATTATGAGACTCATAGGGAGCAGGTGTAGCAGTCTCAGTACATTATTCTAGCCATGAGATGTTGAGGAAGAAGGCATGGTAATAGTTCCAGTGTATGTAGAGGCGCTCCTAGAGAGGGAGGCGATACTACATCCAGAGGGAGCAGAAATTGAGTTACCTCCAGAGAAGGAGGAAGAGCTACCTTCATTGTCAGAGGGAGCATAGACAGAGGAGGATGTATCCTTTAGGAAATCTAGAGGATATCACATGGAGATTGATAGTGAGAGACATGAAGAGATGGTGCCTTCTCCCCCTCACCCTCCAGCAATTCACAGGGAGACAATTGAGCCTATTGATCCAATTGATCACGTTGATCCTGTAGCTCTAGTTGATGTTCCCAGAGATATTGTAGTAGGTTGGAAGATACTTGCATGGGATCGTCAGACTCTGTAGGAGGCAGAAGGACATGCAAATCCTCGTGGTACCTTCTAAGAGAGCAAGAGACCTTAGAGATATTCATGTTATGCTGAAGCTATGAGCCACATCATTGATTCAGAGCCTTCCTGTTATGAGTGGGCATCTATTTAGACAGTATGGAGAGATGCCATGATGGATGAGTATCAGTATATCATGAAGAATGATGTGTGGGATATTGTTCTGAGACCTGAGGGGATGTTTGTAGTGACTTCCAAGTGGATCTATAAGATCAAACACACAACTTACAGGAGCATCGAGAGGCACAACGCGAGATTTGTTGCTAGAGGATTCTCTCAAGTGGAGGGAATAGATTATGAGGAGACATTTGCTTTCTCAATACACTTCTATCCAGCTGATTATTTCCCTTGCAACATCCGTGGGTTGGAGACTACATCATATGGATGTGAAGACAACCTTTCTCAATGGAGATATTGAGGAAGAAGCATACATTGAGAAACCAAATGATTTCGTGATACATGAGAAGGAGTTTCATGTGTGTAGGTTGAAGAAGGCCCTGTATGGACTCAAGCATGCACCTTGAGCTTGGCATGTGAGGATCGATGGACATCTGATGATTTTGGGCTTCAACAAAAGTATTGTTGATCCCAACATGTACTACAAGAATGTTAATGGTGAGTCCCTGATTTTGGTCCTCTACGTTGATGATTTATTCCTCACCGATACATAGAGCCTTATTGCTAAATACAAGTATGCGTTGGACTCTAAGTTTGAGATGAAGGACCTTGGTATGATGCAGTACTTCTTGGGACTAGAGGTGTGGCAGAGAACTAATGAGATCTTCCAGAGTCAGGGGAAGTACACAGTTGAGATATTGAAAAAATTTGGGATGTTGAACTGTAAGCCCATGGCTACACCAATGGTGAAGAATCTGAAGAAACTAAGTGTGTCTTCTTTCGATTATGACGAGACTGATTTGAACCTGTACAAACAACTGATTGGATCATTGATGTATCTGGTTAACACGAGACTAGATATTTGCTATGCAGTGAGTGCACTTAGCCATTTTATGAGTCAGTCGAGACAGACACACTGTATAGCTGCGAAGCATGTGTTGAGATACCTGTGAAGCACAGTTGGACATGGTCTGAGATATACTTCCAATATTGACATGATATTGCAGGGATACACTGAATCTGATTAGGCAGGGAGCAAAATGGACAGGAAGAGCACCTTCGAGTGTTGCTTCACTTTGGGATCTGCCATGGTTTCCTGGTGTAGCAGGAAATAGACTTATGTGGATTTGAGCACCACAAAAACATAGTACATTGCATTGAGTGTGACAGTCTGTGAAGTAGTGTGTCTTCACAAGATCCTTGCAGATTTATTTGGACATGTGTTGGATTCCACTGTTATTCATTTTGATAACCAGAGTTGTGTGAAACTCTCAGAGAATCCAGTGTTTCATTACAAATCGAAACACATTGAGATCAAGTGTCATTACATTCGAGACATGGTGCAGAGGAAGGCAACACTTGTGCAGTACCTTCCTATAGATGAGTAGGTCATTGATGTTCTTACCAAACCCCTCACCAAGACAAAGTTCGAGTACTTCCATGACAAACTTGGTGTGGCAGAGAATGCCTCCCTCGCATAGAGGGAGTGTTAATGTTTGCAGCTTCCTGAGACATTCTCTAGATTGTACTCCTTTGTGATTGAGTTGAGTTGATTTGTTAGGACACTTGTCAGAGAGGGATAAGTGGGTTTGGGTTTATAGCCTAACGTCCCTTGTGGAGAGCACATGAGGACACGTTAAGGGAGTTGACCTTGATGTCACACACTATGGGAAGCTGACCCTAGTGTTTATAGAGGGAGTAGCCTCTAGAATTCCAATTTCCACATGAGAGTTCCATGTGTGATAAACTGTTTGCTACTATAGTGGTTGTGTGCCACTAGAGGAAACTGTGTGTCTCTGGATAGTAGTTGTGTGCTAATACAGTGGTTGTGTACCACTGAAAATGAATGTGTGTCACTGGATAGTAGTTGTGTGCTACTAGCAGTGGTTGTGTACCACTGGACAATAGTTGTGTGCTACTATGGATCAACACAGTGGTGTTCTATTGGATGGCATTGTAGTAGTTGTATGCTACTAGTTTATTGTCATGGAGACTACTAGATCACTTGGAGCAACTATGTGTTGCTTGATTGTAGAGACTGTGATGGATGATTTGAGCTACCGATGGCATGGTAGTAGTTGTGTGCTACTAGTTGATTACAGAGTAGTTAGTGGACTACTAGATCAAGACATCATGGAAAGATACCTCCCTAGCTAAGAGGGAGTGTTGATATTTCAACATCGGGTAGATATTCTCCCAGGATTGGTCATGGTGGTTTGACCAGTGGTGAATGGACCAGATGTAGTCTTCTGATAACATAAGACTCAATTTGCTAGTGTTCCTACAGTGTGTGGAAACATCAGGCAGACTTTCACCCACAGGGGTATACCTATAGTGAATTCCCTGAGTAAGCATCAGGTAGACCTTCTCCTAGATTGGGCTACAAACCAAGGGAGATAGGATACATTTATCAAAAAGGTGTACTTGTGGTAAATGGGCCCAGGTGTAGTCCTTCCTTGATCGTGACAAGGAATAATATGGACTTGAGGTGCTTTCCACGTGTCAATTAGCATTGGGTCGACATTCAATCACAAGGGTGTACCTGTGGTGAATGGCTCGGGTGTAGTCTTTCTCCTTAGTCATGTTGATTTGACTAGGAATGATAAAGACTCGAGATGATAGATGTTATCACATGTGGACCCAGAGTGAGATTGATCTCAAAGAGAGTCAATTGGATCAGAGGGAGGGCCGCAGGTGGAGTTTCCCCTCAATTCAGGTGGGAGAGAAACATCTCCAAGCACTGATAGACACGTGTCATGATTCTAGGGCAAAGTTTGTATACTTCAAAGACAAGCTTGGCATGATGCAGAATGTCTCCCTCGTTGAGAGGGAGTGTTGATGTTTGGACAACATCGGGAAGACATTCTCCTAGATTAATAATTAATAATATAATTATTCATTATTAAATAATATATATAATTAGTAGTAATAATAATAATAATAAATAGTTATTGATTGTCCAAGGGACACATCCTTTCATGGATGGTCGTTGTTGGTCCTAAGATTAAACTTAAGGCTCAAAGGATAATGTTAGGCATCAATAAAGTTGTTTGAGAGTGTGTTTTTAAAATTCGTTTCCTACCTTAGTTATATGAGAAAAAATTCCTTAATGAAATTAATCTTGTAGCAACACAGAGGCCGTATTTCGTATCTGAGTCAAATCGAAATAATAAATGAAGTGAAGGAAAATAAAAAAACTGTGAAACAGAGCAGGGCATTAATTACAGAAGAGTCCCACTTTGTTGCAGTAGAAGAAAATAGATTAGTATAACCTTGAATAAAGCATACAAATACAACAATCCACACATCAAGCAAGTCTTGTATCACTCATAGTAATTACTGAGGAAAAACTACTTGCTAAATAAATCATGAATACAGTAAGATTTCAGTAGTTGTAGTACTAAATTGGAATCAACATTTATTCAAGAATACATAAATAAAATGAGCAATGGAAAACAAAGGAACACATAACCCAGATTTGAACTAAACTTGGAATCTTTGTCTGCACTTGTATTAATACTATATAAGGAGAGTCTTCTTCGTTACAATCGGGAAGAAGCAGCCTGAAATACACCTTCGATTTATGTATTTATACAAAATGCCTCAACCTGAAACGGTTGGACTTCTCACAGAAAGTATTAAATACTACCACATGCAAAACTGAAAGGTTACATCTACACCTCCTCTGTCTCTTCGCTTGCACGCATAGACGCTTCTTTTCCATATCTTCCAGCTTGGAAACAACTGGCACCTAATTAGGATCTATGTGAATATTATGCTCATATTGTTTCATTTACTTCCATATGTGTTGGCTTTCCTGTGTTTGACACACTGGACACATCTGCTTACTAACTTCACTACTAACCTGGAAGAATCTGTTGTTTCATTTGCCTAAAAAATATACAACTTCTTTTCTATATGAGGCAACTTATCTTGTATTTTTCTTGCTTCCAAAGATATAGCATGTAGCTATAAACTGGGTTTTACTATCCACTTGTTAATCTGGATAAGGTCGATTTGTTTCAATTGTTGGATTGTCGTCCGGGCTTCTTCTATGCTTGCCTAAGAATTAAGTTGATTTTTCGCTATATCAATCTGTCCCAGGGCTTCAGAGATACTATCTCTTTCAACATCTAACAACCCTTTGTTGAGTGAAGACAATGCTTCTTCACAAGATTTATTTACTTCCCTGGCTAATCTTTTTCTTTCAGCCAAGTTTGTCTCCAGGTCTTCAATATTATGTCACCTCAAGTTTGCTCGAAAAGAGATAATCGAGGGACCTTTGCTAATTCATCCTTTGCTGCTATCAAAATGGCCTCTTGGAATGTAGCTCGAGTTGTAGTGGCTTCTCTCTTCTTAATAAATATGTTATTTAGAGGAAGGTCTGCCACTCGACAACAACTTTGAACCGCTTCCACTTTTGTAAAAAGGTTTTGCTAGGCTAACTCCAGGTTTTCGTGCACCTCCAATTCCTGAGCTTGGAAATCCACCATCTCCACCATTGTAACTTTAGCTAAATGTACCTTGGCCTGAAGTTGTTTGATAAATTCTTCTTGTTGAGTGGATAAATCCCTATTGGCCTGTGAATTTTCATCAAGGCTAGTCTTGAGTTGTTGAATTTCCTGTCTGTCACAGGCTTTGATCTTTTCAAAATCTTTATTCATTTGATTTCTCACATCTCTTTCCACGGTTGCCATCTGGTCCTGCAACTGTCTTACCAACAGATTTTTTTGTTTCAGTTGCTCTGCGAGATTTCCTACCGAACACTGATTTGTCGTGGCAAAAGATCCCAATGAGCCTGCAATTTCCATAGCGAATTTTGTCTCATCTAAGGCCTGTCCATCATACAACACTCTATGTCTTTTGACCGTTGCACCATCCTTTTGATGTGTCTCTCTTTTAACGATGGCCCTCCTCTTCTTGTTGAAAAATAAGTTTGAGGAGGAATTTCTTCTGCGACAATAGGAGTAAGGTCTTCAATGAATACGACTTCGACATTCGGATTTCCTTGGCTTGACTATAAAGGTGTTAATGATTTGATAGGGATACATATCTCGGTGGACGGTTGTTGCCCTGTTGTGTTAGTTGTCGGTTTATTTGGTGTGGACAGTGATGTATATGGTCCATTTTTTTAACAAAGCTTCAGATTGAACTTTTTTTTGATTACCAGGCGGATCTGATAATGTAGTATCCACTTTCTGTGTCAAAACCTTAGTTTTCTTCAAATTTTCTTGAGTGTCTTGTCTACTGGAACCTCTTGTTTCTAAACCCCAAGTCGCAACTTCCTGTGTAGATGGAGGTGTCTGGGTTTCTCCCTGTAAGACTTTAGGTAAACTATTCCTTCCGTGTCTTTGGAAATTATAGAACTCGGTTAATTGATCTGGAGCCAGAGTTCGGACTCTGCTCAAAACTTCCTGGTACGACCTTACTCCTCGGAATATTTCATCTTGTGGGGAATATTCATGCTCGTATCTCTTTAGATTGTATATAGCCAGGTGGTTTGTCACGATCTTATGGGGATAATGCTTCTTGAACTCAATATTGACCAGCTTAATGTCTTATAGGGCTACAACCTCCACTTTTGAGTGGCTGAAATCTAATAATGAGAACATACCAACTTGTAAAGGGAAAGTTGGCCATACCTTTTTCTACGTTTCTTTTAATTATTTACTGATTCCTCCTGTCACAGTTTGATATGCTACCTCTCGGCACACCAACCGATCTGGTAGAAACTTTGGTAAATCATGTGGGAGAACTGAACACCCAAAAAACCTGATGTAGGAGAAATGTTCCTCAATATACCAATCCTCTATTTTCCCTAGGTTGGTCATGATCTTTTCTGAAATCCTGGGAGGCGAGCAACCGGAGAGAGCGATATGCATCGGAACCACCACATAGTTGCAGATTTTGTAGAAGAAATCTTTTTCTTTATCCTCCCACAGTTTGGAGTGATAGAAATGTATGGGCTCAACGCTGGTCGGAGTCCAGCTCCAGCTCATCAAAATAAGCGACGTCATGAAACAAATGGCATCCATAATGTACGCGGACATGTAAAAAGGGGCAGGTTTCCCTTTGGATTTCAATGACTGATACTCTGTGATTTCCTTGGCCAACCTGTCCGATAATATCTTGGCCCAATTGAAAGAAAAACCTTCTGCAACTTCATGCATGATTGGTACCCATGGTAATAGGAAGTGAGCATAGTTTTCTTTCCCGAAAAGTCTACATAACATCATGACCACATACATCATATGAACATCTAATGATGCAGTGGCATACATGCCATGGGTGTCTGCTATGAATTTATCAGGGTATGCCCACCAGTCCTTGATTAAGTCAGGGTAGTTCTTTCTGTATTGCGTGCATTCTTCTTCGTCGAACTCCTTTAAGAAAGCAACATTGTAACTCTATTTGAAAACTGGGGATAATTTGTACATCACCTGTATATGCTCTGGTTGGAAGGACCCAACAACAATTTTTTGTGAATTGTGGATGCTCCTGGTTGAGACGTTAACGTTCTCCAGGGCCCAGACTATCATGTCATTTTACAGCATGAGCCTCGGTCATGCGGCTGTTTTATGCAACTCTGATTGAGCTATATATTTGAGCTTTGTCGCCTGAGTTTCGGTCACCTCATAGCTTGATTTTTCCGGACAGTTAATCAACTCGTGTTGTAGGATATCAAACACCTGCCTCCAGGTTTTCACAGTATCTACAGCTCTCGCCGAGGTGTCTGAGAGGACATCTGCATTCAGGTACGTGCTTTCACCAACTGCTTTAGCTATTTTCTGTGGAGCCATGATAGTAGTAAGCTCAGAACTGTGCTATCTGTTATAGGGAAACATGTAAATTTCTTAGCTTGCTAAAACTTGTTGTTCTGTAAGAAATGAAAATTAGAGTTCAAATTACAATATCGTTATTCACCTTAAGTGTATTGACTTTACGAGTACCTTTACTGACAATGTATTCACTTTCCTTAATGAAAAGATCTAGGCGGTGATCCACGATCTTATTTTAAATCATCTTCATATATCCGTTATTAATGCCATTAATGTTTGGTGGTTCGCGATCGGGAGGTTGGACAAATAAGATTTGAATTTACCCAAACCACGATTTAGCGAAAAGTCATTCACGAGATAATAGTATTTAACCCCTTAACTAATCATATTTAACTTTTAATTCTTTTCGGGTTTTCAGACTTTGGGATATTTGATAATAGCTCGACATAGGATCCCCAAAACTCGAAATCATGAAGCGATTAATCATCGGATAATTATCTTTAATTTTAATTAACCCTGCTTAGTGCTTAAGGTATTTCAGAAGTTCAGAGTTCGCGAACTTAGAGTGTGATGAATGGCGAATATCCGAACTACAAACACCCGAAGTTATTGTTTAAATTTTAATTGGGGTTTAGCTTTTTGGGTATTTACTGCTTCATAGATTGGCAAATTAATTTTTTTTAAATTGTGTCAGGCCACTGCCCATAGTGATATGTCAAAGCTTAGGAAGGTATACGTGTGCGGTAAATAGGATTTTTTGAACACCTTTCGGGTATCAGGACTTTGAAGTTGCGACATGGCAAAATGCCCGAAGCGCGAAACTCCGAAGTACAAAACTTTGAAGTATTTCCTAGTGGCTCGATCCTTTAATAATCAGGCGGATCCACAAACTTGGGGAAAAATGAAACGTTTGATCAATGGGAGAATTTAATCGACGGTGGGCCTTGTGTGCACCTTAAGGATAAGAACAAAATTGATTTATCATTTGGAAACGGACCTCTGAGATAAGGTAAAAAGGATAGGGTAAAGCTTCATGCTTATAGTTTTAAAAAATGTTCCAACAATCAACAATAATACATCGATAATATATCATCTCATATTTTCTCTTATAGAAAATTCAACAATAGGGACATCAATCAACACCACCCAATTTTGATGAAACTGCCTAATGCAAGCCTTATAATATGGTAGAAAAAACTTAGCATGCCTAATAAAGAATTTTGTTTGAGTGAAGGGTACATTTTTTCTAAGGCAATGACAGAGGTTCAACAATCAATACCACCAACATCAAAGTACATAAAGGGCTTTGAGCTCTTGATTAAATGTCAATCCCATACCCTCGTACGTGATAGAATCCAATGAAAATGTTGCAATCCTACCAATCTTGAAATCCTAAAAACTGTAATTCTGCTGAATTTTGAATGGGATATGAAATTTTACTTTCTCCATATGAATTTCGATGTGGTTGGAACCACTCTCAAACATCTTGAAACAATTAATGGTAATGTTAAAAATTTAAGTAAAAAGATTTATCTTATCCTTTTGCTTTAAGAATTTATCATTACCATT
>JASDQU010013498.1:131623-152915 GCA_032191745.1 Picea mariana | reverse complement strand
CTGAAAGGTTATAAGCTTTGGAACCCATAAACTAAGAAGGTAGTGTATAGTCAAGATGTTGTATTTAGAGAAATCAAAGATGTTTTCAAATAGGAAGTCCTACCAAGGGAGGAAGAGCTAGAAAAAATAGAGTTTGAATTGAAGGATAATGAATCAAAATCTTTAGAAGAACAAGAATAAGAATAAGAAGAGCCTCATACTCCAGTATTGAGGAGATTGGTTTGGGAAAGAAGGCAACCAGAAAGGTATACTCCACCTTCTTTTCGTTCATAATTTTCTTTGTTAATTGTTGATGATGATCCTAGAGATGTTAGGGAGGTAGTGGATTTAAAGGATGGAAAACTCTAGAAAAAGGTCATGGTTGAAAAAATGGCAGCCTTGGACAAGAATGAGGCTTCAAATCTAGTGGTGTTGTCAACTGGAAGAAATCCCATTGGAAGCAAAAGGATGTTCAAGAAGAAGTTGAATATAGAAGGGAAAGTGAAGAAATACAAATCTCGGTTAGTAGCAAAAGGTTATTCCGAGGTAGAGGGAATTTACTTTGGTGAAATTTTTTCTCCTGTTGCCATGTTAAATTCTATTATATTTATTTTATCTGTTGTTCTTGCTTTTGATTTTGAAGTAGAATAGTTGGATGTGAAGATAACATTCCTAACTGGGGATATGGAAGAAGAAATCTACATGAAGCAACTAGAAGGTTTTGTAATGAAGGAAAAGAAAGAGCTGGTATGCAGGCTGAAAAAGTCCCTGTATGGGTTAAAGCAATCTTGCTTACAGAAATTAGTAGGTGATCGCAAACAAAATCTTGATTTTTGTAAGCAAACTTATTGTAAGTAAGAGGGATTGAAATTATGAATCCAATGATGCAAACAACATGTCAGTCGAAGTTCATATGAATATGAACAAGGAGAAGGAAAAACTAGGGTTCTTTTATAAATAAGGCAAAACCCCCAAATTCAAAATCAGTTGTGCATTTAGAATTTTGAGAGTTGTTTGGTGCCCTAAATATTCACGAGATCATAGCGGACAAATTGACTAGTGAAATTTGATTCTACAAGGTCCAAGTTAATGGTCTATCCCTCGAATTTTAGTGTTTTACATTCTTAGATTAGGTCTGATTTTCCTTGAGGTAAGCCCCAGACAATATACCAAGTGATAACGTACTAATTTGGGACTTTCCAGTGCTGAGAGAATAGGAAACCCTCCTAGAAGTTGTATTGGCCTAACATAGAAAACTAAGGGTACAACTGCACTGAGCTAGCACAATATTTGGCCCAATTCCTGCTCTGGAAACACATTAAACTAGCCAATTTTTGTACTAGCATAGAAAAAAAGGGTTGGCCAATGAGAGTTGTCTGACAAAATTTGGGTTTTGCGTAGGTATGGAAGGATTTAGAGTGCTCTAGAGAAATTATGAATTCGAAGATATTCGTACTACAATAAGAATAAACAAAGTGGTACGAAGGTTACTAGCACACCACATGTTACTCAAATACATTGAGAACCCAATGATGAGGGAAAGAGAGGATCTCATTTTTCATATTGTTGAGTATTGGGATTAAAGGCAAGGGTTTACATGGTGCAAGGGGATTTGATAGAGGTGACTCTCTAGAACATTTATTTTATGATAGGACTATCCATGATCGGGGTAGGAAAGAAGACACAACATGTGCTTTATTGTGGGAGAAATATGTAGAAGTTCATAGAGGCCCATGGCAATGAAAATGAAAGGGTCAAAGATGGGACCATCTATATAGCATATTTGGAATGGCTAGAGACACATGCCATTGCAACTACGATGGTGCAGATTGTGGGGATCCATCCCCCCCACAAGATATCAAGAGGATTGATGATTCTCAAGTAGAGCGTACTAGTGGGGACTTACTACAGGTGGACCCATATGTTATTAATAGCGATGCAGTGACAACTCACCTCATATTGTAGGATCATAAGGGGTTTTTTTCTTTTTGGGGACATTATTATGTGCATTCTTCTTTGAAAAGATTCTGACCCTCCATCCCCATGTGTGAATTAGAGATGTGAGCCCCAAAGAGTCGAGGAAGCGTTGGTGGGGCTAGTTACTAAGATAGGGAGGAGGTGGTACTGTGGGCAATGTGTTTCACCCTAATTTCTTTGCTCATTGGGATCAATTGTCAATCCACATTGAGGATTATCCTTACAAGGGGATGAACCACTGGAAAGATCCAAAACTTCCCTTGCCACTTAGGAAAGCATGGCATCTAAATGGTAAGTGCTTGTGTGATGATATCTTTTGTTTACATCTAGAGTAGAAGATTGTAATATGTGATATTGATCCTTCGTTTTGTATGTGTGTAGATATAGTATCAGTGAGGCAAGAAAACCAAGCACTCCAACAAGGTCAAGTCGAACATGGGGACCTAGGCCCTGCGGGACAAAGACAAAGGGGTGATCTAGATATAACATATCACCAGATGATGGAAAATCTATGTGACCATATATACTTGGTGTTGCACAAAGTATTAGAGCATGGATGGTAGAACCTCAAGGATTGTGATGTGATCGCATGTACTGGGGTACCATCGATCTAAAACTCAATTATGAGGAGGGAAACTATCATTGGCTTGGGTATGAGGGACATGAACATTTGGACAATCATGCCCCTAGCATGAGACCCCCCATCGGATGACAATGAGGGAGATGAGGATATATAAATAGATGGGAAATACCCCCTTTTTGTACTTATCATGCAATGGGCATGCATCCACTATAAAGTGATGCACTCTTATGTAAACACTTTTTATAATTTTGCAGATATATATAGATATTTATATATGAATTATGGATGTAGTTTTTTATATGAAATGGTTTATGAAAAAATGTGGCGAATGGAAAATGTAAATGTAAAATACTTGATCTAGTTATACATTATGATATACTTAGTAGATTAAATGTGAATGCAAGAAATTATATTCTTATTGATGCATGTGTTAAATGTTAATGTAGAATTTTATTTGCAATGGTATCCACAAAGTTAGTATCCACGAAGATCAACAAGCTATCAATTGACGAGTAGTCTTGATGATGAATCCCGATTCGATTCGAAACGTCGATGACAAAAATGACACCCACTGTGGATTGTCCAACAAATAACTTTGAAACTCCTCACCATATAAATCTGAAAACATTAATATCTTCTATGTACAGAAGGGAAACCTGGAACAATTTTCGTTTAATGGAAAATCTACTAATTAAAATCATTAGACGAATCATTAGACGAATTGCCGATATCGACTTTCTCAAACAATGCAGGGACAATAATCTTACCCCAAAATTCGCCTTCATTAATCACCAATTGCGCAGTAGATGGAATTATAAAGCCTTCGAACAACTGATTCGTGCCCTAGTCCGAGGAGAAATTAGGAGAACACACGCGGCACTGGACTGTCTATCAAAAACAGCCTTCGGACTGCACCTTCAGCTCGCACGTGAGGTAAGAACGGACCTATGGACAATGTTAGATGCCAGCACTGCGCTAAAAGCAGATGGAGAGGAACGTAAGGCAAATGAACGCCATGCAAGAAAACTGAAGAAACTCACAGAAAAAAGGGACGCGGCAAACAAAGATGACGCTACAACAAACGATGATAAAAAAGTAATAAACCTGTCCAGCCATGATGTAAACAACGAAGAAGTAAACATCTTGAAGAAAGGATTAGGTTTTTCCATTGCTCGGAAAACTGTCCCCATAGAAAACATAGTCTGCAGCGTAGAAGACAGCATAAAAAACCTCAGTGAAGAAGACAAGGATGCTATCAAGCAGGACTGTGCCCTGGTTCTCAAGAATGCAAAACTACCGAAAAATAACATCAGAAAAAAGGAGCACGAAGCCATCGGGAACCTCAGAAACAATGAAAACATTGTGATTCTGAAAGCTGATAAGGGTGGAGCTACAATAGTCATGAACATAATAGATTACAACACCAAAATGATCGAGCATCTCACCATGACTGGCAGTTATAAAAAGTTAAACAACAACCCAATATCCAAGGTCATCAAGGAAGTTAAGAAAGCCATAAAAGCTTCCAACCTAGATGAAAGAATGAAGAAACGACTAACTCCAAATTGCCTAATCAGTCTTAGAATATATGGACTCCATAAGATCCACAAGGAAGGAGTTCCTCTGAGACCAATTGTCAACACAATCAGTTCCCCAACCTATGAACTAGCCAAGTATGTGGCACGAATCCTAGGACCTTTGGTTGGCAAGACAGACTCATACATCAAAGATTCAAGAGACTTCGTGGAACTCATAAAAGAGGAGAAAATTGAATCAAAGGATATGCTCATCAGCTTTGATGTGGTTTCACTTTTTACTAAGATCCCATTAAATGAGGCCATTCAAGTTATAAATGAGGTTGCAGACCCTCAAACATCCAAACTAGTAGAAGTTTGTCTAAAATCAACCTTCTTCAGTTTCCAAGGAGAGTTTTTCGAACAAACAAGCGGAGTAGCCATGGGATCCCCTTTATCCCCAATCGTAGCCAACCTCTACATGGAGAAGTTCAAGAAAAATGCCCTTGAAACATACCCCCTTAAACCATCTAGATGGAAAAGGTATGTTGATGATACCAACGTCAAGTGGCCTCATGGAAAAGAAGAACTGGACAGATTCTTTGAGCACCTCAATGGTATTTCTGAGAACATAAAATTCACCATGGAACTAGAAGAAAACAACAACATACCCTTCCTAGACGTTCTTATGACTAGAAAACAAGATGGTACACTGAGACACAATGTCTTCAGGAAGAAAACTCACACAAACAACTACCTTCATGTTGATTCCCACCACCATCCCTCTCAAAAGATGGGGGTTCTCAACACCATGGCGATAAGGGCAGCAAGAATTTTCGACAAAGAACATCTAAAGGAGGAAATAGACCACTTAAATAGGGTCTTTAAGAACATTGGATATAGAGATGGAGACATAAAAAAGGCAATGGATAAGAAGGATAAAAGGACTCGTGTCCAGAATGATCAAACCTCCAACATAAAGGCCTTTCTTCCCTACATTTGGGGTGTCACAGACAAGATTGCAAAAGTTTTAAAAAGGAAAGAAATTATAACCTCCTTCAAACCCCTAATTACTATCAGACAAAGAATGAAGTCTGTAAAGGACCCTATAGACCAACAACAAGGAAAAGGCATCTACAAGGTCTCTTGTTCATGCGAGAAATGTTACATTAGGGAAACCGGATGATCATTTCAGGTAAGGATTAAGGAACATGGAGCAGACATTAGAAATGAACGGACTCACATCTCGACATTAGCAAAACATTCACGTAAGACCAAACATCATGTCTTCCTTGAGGATACCAAGATACTAGCAAAAGAGGATCATTACTACAAGAGACGCTTAAGAGAAGCTCTAGAAATAATCAAGCACCCCAACAATATGAACAGTTACGGTGACCCGGAGGTGAGCAACTTTTGGCACCCATTAATCAACCAACTTAGAGACCCTCATAGATCAAATCAGGTATGACACCTCCCTTCTTCTTTTCCTTGCTTGTTTAGGTTTTTCTTTTGAGTCGGTTCATAGGTTTAGGGGTCTAACTAACCTTGTATTACCTACTATAAAAATTCTAATTATGGAAACTTATTACTATATATATCACTAATTAAGTTATATATACCCTAATCATATGACACTATATATATTAATACTCATTTTTTTATCATTCTAACCCTAGATTCTCATCTATATGTATACATACTATTTATACATCCTAATCACTTAAAACCTAAATCACAAATTAACCCATTCTACATAGTATCCTAAACATATTAAAAATTTCTAAACTCTTGATTTATTTATATATATATAACACTATCAATACTTAGACCTAATAATGATACAAAAATCATAATAAATACACAATTTAACACTATTAAACAATCCTATAAAATTCATGCAAAACCCTAGATTTATTCTAATCAACCAAAACCTAAACCATAACTAAAAAAATCCTTTCCATAATCTAGTAATTGGTTCACTAAACTTTATACATTAAATATAAATATAATACAATCAATTAAAAGTACTAATAATTAATAAAATAAAAACTCAATCTAATTCTAGCCCTAGACTTATATTTATATACATATATAAATTTAAAAACTATTAAACAAACTATTAGATTCATTCAACCTTAGAATTAGTTATGATATATTATTAATTATTATTAATTATCATTATTTTATTATTAATTTATTTGATTTTAATTTTTGTTTAACTCTGTAAATAGGGTTTATAGACATCCGACCTAGTTAAAATCTTAAATTGTCCTGCATCTAAACTATTAATTGACTAAGATCAACAAGTTATCTATTGACGATTAGTCTTGATGATGAATCCCGATTCGGATTCGAAACGTCGATGACAAAAATGACACCAACTGTGGATTATCTGGCAAATAACTTCGAAACTCCTCACCACAGAAATCTGAAAACAGATGAATACGTTGTCGATCATCGTGGGAGAGATGAGGATTGAACTTTTGTGTTTATAAATAAACCAAAATATTTCCATACCAAAGGCCTTTAATGGAAACAACAAGCATATGTTCATGCTCATCATCCTCGTCCTATACTAAAACTCCAACTCCAACAAAAGGCGAAGCAAAAATATAGAGGATGAAATTTTTTTTGAAGTTAGGAGGACTAATCAAAGGTGTTGAACTAAGGGCACACTTCAATGCATCAAAAAAGTGCTAGGATTGGGAATCCCATACAAAGGGTATGTTAGATTGTAGCAACCGTAAAAAAAACATGATCGATAATGGCGTAATCAGAAACAAACTTATGCAAGAAATTAGCTTTACCTTGAAGGCTCTAAAATTGGTGCAGTGAACAAGGTGGAGGGAGTTTGGTAATGGCATGAACTTTCAAAGGTTCAAGGATGATGCTGCTTTAAAAACTATGAATCTCAATAAGCAACCAACTAGAACACAAAAAACACACTTGAAAGGGTTCAAGCGAATGTTATACTTTCCACACGGAAGGAAGATAGTACGAAGGTCTTATAAATGTTGTGATCATTTTTTTGAACAAGCAATGAGATCGATGAGATACGCTAAGATGATGTGAACCAAATCATGAAAACAATATGACATGGCACGGTAAAAAGTGGCTCCAATGTTTTTTAATCTGAAGGGCATAACAATATAAACAAATATCCCCTAGGGGGTAGTAAAGGTAGTCTTGTATTGATCCTAAGGGTTATTTTGAATTTGATTATAACCTAAGAACCCATGAAGGAAAGGAGCTCATATCTAGCACAAGCATCGATAATTTGGTTAGTGAAGGGTGTCTTGTAATTGTCTTTAGGACAAGCCTGATTCAAATCACGAAAATCAATACAGCCAAGAATCATGCCTTGTTTCTCAACAACATGGACCAGGTTGGACACCCATGAAATGTACACAATTGGATATATGAATCCAACCTAATGAAGCTTATCTATCTCTACTTCAATGGTTGGAGCCTTAGCAAGGTAAATAGGTCTTTGTTCGTATTGAATAGAAATGGTATCTGGCCATGTATCGATGTGATGTTCAATAATGGGAAAATAAAGTCCGAGCATCTCTAAGTAGGACCAAGCAAAGACACGGTGAAATTATTGGAAAAGGGATTTATAGGCAGTAACCTCTTTAGAAGAACAATTTTCCCCAAGAAGTATATTCTCTGTGACACTCAACGTAACAAAGATATCCACCTTGATAGTGGGAAAAATGTTGGGCATGTTACCTTCCTCAAACACATGAGGTGCATGGATAAGATTCTTGAACCAATCAACTTTTCCAAGGGGGTGAAGTCTTTCATTTAAAAAACACATTGGTCAAAGTGATTCTTAAGAGTAAATGCATCCTAATGTAAGAAATAAGATCAATGATGCATATCATCCCATGGATAATCAGGAGTTGTAAGGTATTTTATAATCTCTTCGTTTGAGTGAAAAATAGGGGCACTAGAGCCCAATGTTTTAAAAAGTAGTTGGAGTCAACTTGAAAATGGTCAACTTGGTCGAGTTGACTAGTGGCTATACCGACTTGAACTCCTACTCGATTCAGAGGACCGGTTTGGTACTATGCTGGCCAAGTAAAAGATTAGCTTGGCCGGTTTGGTACTAAATTGACCCTACTCAACCAAGTTTGTATCTACTCGGCTAAGTAGCTACTAGACCCCACTGTGGCGGACTTAGCAAGAAATTTTTTTTTTTTTTTTTTATAAAACAAAAAACCTAACTCCTAAACCCTGCCAATGTCTTTCCCTGGAGGAATCTCATTTTTCCTCACACGAATTGACAAAAAATGTTAGAAATTAATGGTAATGATAAATTCTTAAAGCAAAAGGATAAGATAAATCTTTTTACTTAAATTTTTAACATTACCATTAATTGTTTCAAGATGTTTGAGAGTGGTTCCAACCACATCGAAATTCATATGGAGAAAGTAAAATTTCATATCCCATTCAAAATTCAGCAGAATTACAGTTTTTTAGGATTTCAAGATTGGTAGGATTGCAACATTTTCATTGGATTCTATCATGTACGAGGGTATGGGATTGACATTTAATCAAGAGCTCAAAGCCCTTTATGTACTTTGATGTTGGTGGTATTGATTGTTGAACCTCTATCATTGCCTTAGAAAAAATGTACCTTTCACTCAAACAAAATTCATGGATTAGGCATGCTAAGTTTTTTCTACCATATTATAAGGCTTGCATTAGGTAGTTTCATCAAAATTGGGTGGTGTTGATTGATGTCCCTATTGTTGAATTTTCTATAAGAGAAAATATAAGATGATATATTATCGATGTATTATTGTTGATTGTTAGAACATTTTTTAAAACTATAAGCCTGAAGCTTTACCCTATCCTTTTTACCTTATCTCAGAGGTCGGTTTCCAAATGATAAATCAATTTTGTTCTTATCCTTAAGCTAAACTCAAGGCCCATCGTCGATTAAATTCTCCCATTGATCAAACGTTTCATTTTTCCCCGAGTTTGTGGAGCCGCCTGATTATTAAAGGTTCGAGCCACTAGGAAATACTTCAAAGTTTCATACTTCGGAGTTTCGCGCTTCAGGCATTTTGCCATGTCGCAACTTCAAAGTCCCGATACCCGAAAGGTGTTCAAAAAATCCTATTTACCGCACACATATACCTTCCTAAGCTTTGACACATCACTATGGGTAGTGGTCTGACGCAATTTTAACAAAATTAATTTGCCAATCTACGAAGCAGTAAATACCCAAAAAGCTAAACCCCAATTAAAAGTTAAACAATAACTGTGGGTGTTTGGTGTTCGAATATTCACCATTCATCACACTCTAAGTTCGCGAAGTCCGAACTTCTGAAATACCTTAAGCACTAAGCAGGGTTAATTAAAATTAAATATAATTATCCAATGATTAATTGCTTCACGATTTAGAGTTTTGGGGATCCTATGTTGAGCTATTATCAAATATCCCAAAGTCCGAAAACCCGAAAAGAATTAAAAGTTAAATACGATTAGTTAAGGGGTTAAATACCATTATCTCGTGATTGACTTTTCGCTAAATCGTGGTTCGGGTAAATTCAAATCTTATTTGTCCAACCTCCCAATCGCGAACCACCAAACATTAATGGCATTAATAACGGATATACGACGATGATTTCAAATAAGATTGTTGATCACCGCCTAGATCTTTTCATTAAGGAAAGTGAATACATTGTTAGTAAATGTATTCGTAAAGTCGATACACTTAAGGTGAATAACAATATTGGAATTTGAACTCTAATTTTCATTTCTCGCAGAACAACAAGTTTTAGCAAGCTAAGAAATTTACATGTTTCCCTGTAACAGGTAGCACAGTTCTGAGCTTACTACTATCATGGCTCCACGAAAAATAGCTAAAGTGGTTGTTGAAAGCATGTACCCGAATGCAGATGTCCTCTCAGACACCTTGCCGAGAGCTGTAGATACTGTGAAAACCTGGACGCATGTGTTTGATATCCTACAACATGAGTTGATTAACTGTCCGTAAAAATCAGGTTATGAGGTGACTGAAACTCATGCAACAAAGCTCAAATATATAGCTCAATCAGAGTTGCATAAAATAGCCGCATGACCGAGGCTCATGCCGTATAACGACATGATAGGCTAGGCCCTGGAGAATTTTAACGTCTCAACCAGGAGCATCCACAATTCACAAAAATTTGTTGTTGGTTCCTTCCGACCGGAGCATATACAAGTGATGTACAAATTATCCCTAGTTTTCAAACATAGTTACAATGTTGCTTTCCTAAAGGAGTTCGACGAAGAAGAATGCATGCAATACGGAAAGAACTACCCTGACTTAATCAAGGACTGGTGGGCATGCCCTGATAAATTCATAGTAGACACCTATGGCGTATATTCCACTGCATCATCAGAAGTTCATATGATGTATGTGGTCATGATGTTATGTAGACTTTTTGGGAAAGAAAACTATGCTCACTTCCTGTTACCATGGGTACCAATCATGCATGAAGTTGCAGAAGGTTTTTCTTTCAATTGGGCCAAGATATTATCGGACAGGTTGGCCAAGAAAATCACAGAGTATCAGTCGTTGAAATCCAAAGGGAAACCTGTCCCTTTTTACATGTCGGCATACATTATGGATTCCATTTGTTTCATGACGTCGTTTATTTTGATGAGCTGGAGCTGGACTCCGACCAACATTGAGCCCATACATTTCTATCACTCTAAGCTGTGGGAGGATAAAGAAAAAGATTTCTTCTACAAAATCTGCAACTATGTGGTGGTGCCGATGCATATCGCTCTCTTGGGTTTCCTGCCTCCCAGGATTTCAGAAAAGATCATGACCAACCTAGGGAAAATAGCGGACTGGTATATTGAGGAACATTTCTCCTACATCAGGTTTTTTGGGTGTTCAGTTCCCCCACATAATTTACCAAAGTTTCTACCAGATCGGTTGGTGTGCCGAGAGGTAGCATATCAAACTGTGACAGGAGGAATCAGTAAAGAATTAAAAGCAGTGTAGAAAAATGTATGGCCAACTTTCCCTTTACAATTTGGCATGTTCTCATTATTATATTTCAGCCACTCAAAAGTGGAGGTCGTAGCCCTAGAATACATTAAGCTGGTCAATATTGAGTTCAAGAAGCATGATCCCCATAAGATCGTGACAAACCAGCTGGCTCTATACAATCTAAAGAGATACGAGCATGAATATTCCCCACAAGATGAAATATTCTGGGGAGTAAGGTCGTACCAAGAAGTGTTGATCAGAGTGTGAACTATGGCTCCAGATCAATTAACCAAGTTCTATAATTTCCAAAGACATGGAAGGAATAGTTTACCTAAAGTCTTACAGGGAGAAACCCAGACAGCTCCATCTACACAGGAAGTTGCGACTCGGGGTTTAGAAACAGGAGGTTCCAACAGACAAGACACTCAAGAAAATTTGAAGAAAACTAAGGTTTTGACACAGAAAGTGGATACTACATTATCAGATCCGCCTGGTAATCAAGAAAAAGTTCAATCTAAATCTTTGATAAAAAATAGACCATATACATCACTGTCCACACCAAATAAACCAACAACTAACACAGCAGGGCAACAACCCTCCACCGAGATATGTATTCCTATCAAAGCATTAACACCTTTATAGTCAAGCCAAGGAAATCCGAATGTCGAAGTCGTATTCATTGAAGACCTTACTCCTATTGTCGCAGAAGAAATGCCTCCCTCAAACTTCTTTTTAAACAAAAAGAGGAGGGCCATCGTTAAAAGAGAGATGCATCAAAAGGATGGTGCAATGATCAAAAGACATAGAGTGTTGTATGATGGACAGGCCTTAGATGAGACAAAATTCACTATGGAAATGGCAGGCTCATTGGGATCTTTTGCCACGAAAAATCAGTGTTCGGTAGGAAATCTCGCAGAGCAACTGAAACAAAAAAATCTGTTGGTAAGATAGTTGCAGGACCAGATGGCAATCGTGGAAAGAGATGTGAGAAATCAAATGAATAAAGATTTTGAAAAGATCAGAGCCTGTGACAGACAGGAAATTCAACAACTCAAGACTAGCCTTGATGAAAATTCACAGGCCAATAGGGATTTAGCCACTCAACAAGAAGAATTGATCAAACAACTTCAGGAAAAGGTACATTTAGCTGAAGTTACAATGGTGGAGATGGTGGATTTCCAAGCTTAGGAATTGGAGGTGCATGAAAAGCTGGAGTTAGCCTAGCAAAACCTTTTTACGAAAGTGGAAGCGGTTCAAAGATGTTGTCGGGTGGCAGACCTTCCTATAAATAACATTTACATTAAGAAGAGAGAAGCCACTGCAACTCGAGCTACGTTCCAAGAGGCCATTTTGATAGCAGCAAAGGATGAATTAGCAAAGGTCCCTCGATTGTCTCTTTCCGAGCAAACCCGAGGTGACATAATATTGAAGACCTGGAGACAAACCTGGCTGAAAGAAAAAGATTAGCCAGGGAAGTAAATAAAGCTTGTGAAGAAGCATTGTCTTCACTCAACAAAGGGTTGTTAGACATTGAAAGAGATAGTATCTTTGAAGCCCTGGGATAGATTGATATAGCGAAAAAATCAACATAATTCTTAGGCAAGCATAGAAGAAGCCCGGACGACAATCCAACAATTCAAACAAATCGACCTTATCCAGATTAACAAGTGGATAGTAAACCCCAGTTTATAGCTACATGTTATATCTTTGGAAGCAAGGAAAATACAAGATAAGTTGCCTCATATAGAAAAGAAGTTGTATATTTTCGAGGCAAATGAAACAACAAAACCTTCCAGGTTAGTAGTGAAGTTAGTAAGTAGATGTGTCCAGTGTGTCAAACACGGGAAAGCCAACACATATGGAAGTAAATGAAACAATCTGAGCATAATATTCACATGGATCCTAATCAGGTGCCAGTTGTTTCCAAGCTGGAAGATATCGAGAAGAAGCATCTCAGCGTGCAAGCGAAGAGACAGAGGAGGTGTAGATGTAACCTTTAAGTTTTGCATGTGGTAGTATTTAATACTTTCTGTGAGAAGTCCAACCATTTCAGGTTGAGGCATTTTGTATAAATACATAAATCGAAGACGTATTTCAGGCTGTTTCTTCCCGATTGTAACAGAGAAGACTCTCCTTATATAGTATTAATACAAGTGCAGACAAAGATTCCAAGTTTCGTTCAAATCTGGGTTATGTGTTCCTTTGTTTTCCATTGCTCATTTTATTTATGTATTCTTGAATAAATGTTGATTCCAATTTAGTACTACAACTACTGAAATCTTATTGTATCCGTGATTTATTTAGCAAGTAGCTTTTCCTCAGTAATTACTATGAGTAATACAAGACCTGCTTGTTGTGTGGATTGTTGTATTTGTATGCTTTATTCAAAGTTATACTAATCTATTTTCTTCTACTGCAACAAAGTGGGACTCTTTTGTAATTAATGCCCTTCTCTGTTTCACAGTTTTGTTATTTTCCTTCACTTCATTTATTATTTTGATTTGACTCAGATATGAAATACGGCCTCTATGTTGCTACACGATTAATTTCATTAAGGATTTTTTTATCATATAACTAAGGTAGGAAAAGAATTTTAAAAACACACTCTCAAACAACTTTATCGATGCCTGACATTATCCTTTGAGACTTAAGTTTAATCTCAGGACCAACAACGACCATCCATGAAAGGATGCATCCCTTGGATAATCAATATTTATTTATTATTATTATTACTACTACTTATATATATATTATTTAATAATGAATAATTATATTATTAATTATTAATCTAGGAGAATGTCTCCCCGATGTTGTCCAAACATCAACACTCCCTCTCAATGAGGGAGACATTCTACATCGTGCCAATATTGTCTTTGAAGTACAAAAACTTCTCCCTAGACTCATGACACATGTCTATAAGTGCTTGGAGATGTCTCTCTCCCACCTGAATTGAGGGGAAACTCCCCCTGTGACCCTCCCTCTGATCCAACTAACTCTCTTTGAGATCAATCTCACTTTGGGTCCGCATGTGATAGGATCTATCATCTCAAGTCTTTATCATTCCTAGTCAAATCAACAAGTCTTTATCATTCCTAGTCAAATCAACATGACTAGGGAGAAAGACTACACCCAAGCCATTCACCACAGGTACACCCTTGTGAGTGAATGTCAACCTAATGCTAATTGACACGTGGAAAGCACCTCAAGAACATATTATTCCTTGTCACGATCAGGGAACGACTACACCTGGGCCCATTTACCACAAGTACACCTTTGTGATAAATGTATCCTATCTCCCTTGGTTTGTAGCCCAATCTAGGAGAAGGTCTGCATGATGCTTGCTCGGGGAATTCACTATAGGTACACCCCCGTGGGTGAAAGTCTATCCCATGTTTCCACACACTGGAGGAACACTAGCAAATCGAGTCTTATGTTATTTGAAGACTACACTTGGGCCATTCACCACTAGTCAAACCACCATGACCAATCATAGGAGAATATCTACCCGATGTTGAAACATCAACACTCCCTCTTAGCTAGGGAGGTATCTTTCCATGATGTCTTGATCTAGTAGTCCACTAACTACTTTGTAATCAAATAGTAGCACACAACTACTACCATGCCATCGGTAGCTCAAATCATCCATCACAGTCTGTAAAATCAAGCAACACACAGTTGCTCCAAGTGATCTGGTAGTCTCCATGAAAATAAACTAGCAACATACAACTACTACAATGCCATCCAATAGAACATGACTGTGTTGATCCATAGTAGTACACAACTATTGTCCAGTGGTACACAACCACTGCTAGTAGCACACAACTACTATCCAGTGACACACAGTCATTTCCAGTGGTACACAACCACTGTATTAGCACACAACTACTATCCAAAGGCACACAATTTCCTCTAGTGGCACAGAACCACTATAGTAGCAAATAGTTTGTCACACATGGAACTCCCATGTGGAAATTGGAATTCTAGAGGCTACTCCCTCTATAAACACTAGGGTCAGCTTCCCATAGTGTGTGACATCAACGTCAACTCCCTTGACATGTCCTCATGTGCTCTCCACAAGGGACGCTAGGCTATAAACCCAAACCCACTTATCCCTCTCTGACAAGTATCCTAACAAATCAACTCAACTCAGTCACAAAGGAGTACGATCTAGGGAATGTCTCAGGAAGCTGCAAACATTAACACTCCCTCTCAGCAAGGGAGGCATTCTTTGCGACACCAAGTCTATCACGGAAGTACTCGAACTTTGTCTTGGTGAGGGGTTTGGTAACAACATCAATGACCTGCTCATATATAGGAAGGTACTGCAAAAGTGTTTCCTTCCTCTACACCATGTCTCGGATGTAATGACACTTGATCTCAATGTGTTTCGATTTGTAATGAAACAATGGATTCTCTGAGAGTTTCACACAACTCTGGTTATCAAAATGAATAACGGTGGAATCCAACACATGTCCAAATAAATCTGCAAGGATCTTGTGAAGACACATTACTTCACAAACTGTCACACTCAATGCAATGTACTCTGCTTTTGTGGTGCTCAAAGCCACATAAGTCTATTTCCTGCTACACCAGGAAACCATGGCAGATCCCAAAGTGAAGCAACACTCGAAGGTGCTCTTCCTGTCCATTGTGCTCCTTGCCTAATCAGATTCAGTATATCCCTGCAATATCATGTCAATATTGGAAGTATATCTCAAACCATGTCCAACTGTGCTTCACAGGTATCTCAACACATGCTTCGCAGCTATACAGTGTGTCTGTCTCGACTTACTCATAAAATGGCTAAGTGCACTCACTGCATAGAAAATATCTGGTCTCGTGTTAACCAGATACATCAATGATCCAATAAGTTGTTTGTACAGGTTCGGATCAGTGTCGTCAGAATTGGAAGAAGACACACTTAGTTTCTTCATATTCGTCACCATTGGTGTAGCCATGGGCTTACAGTTCAACATCCCAATTTTTTTCAATATCTCAACTGTGTACTTCCCCTGACTCTGGAAGATCTCATTAGTTCTCTGCCACACCTCTAGTCCCAAGAAGTACTGCATCATACCAAGGTCCTTCATCTCAAACTCAGAGGCCAACGCATACTTGTATTTAGCAATAAGGCTCTATGTATCGGTGAGGAATAAATCATCAACGTAGAGGACCAAAATCAGAGACTCACCATTAACATTCTTGTAGTACATGTTGGGATCAACAATACTTTTGTTGAAGCCCAAAATCATCGGATGTCCATCAATCCTCACATGCCAAGCTCAAGGTGCATGCTTGAGTCCATACAAGGCCTTCTTCAACCTACACACATGAAACTTCTTCTCATGTATCACGAAATCATTTGGTTTCTCGATGTATGCTTCTTCCTCAATATCTCCATTGAGAAAGGTTGTCTTCACATCCATTTGATGTAGTCTCCAACCCACGGATGCTGCAAGGGAAATAATCAACTGGATAGAAGTGTATTGAGAAACAAAAGCAAATGTCTCCTCATAATCTATTCCCTCCACCTGAGAGAATCCTCTAGCAACAAATATCGCTTTGTGCCTCTCGATGCTACCGTCAGTTGTGTGTTTGATCTTATAGATCCACTTGGAAGTCACTACAGACATCCCCTCAGGTCTCATAACAATATCCCACACATCATTCTTCATGATGCACTGATACACATCCATCATGGCATCTCTCCATACTAGCTGAATAGATGCCTACTCATAACAGGAAGGCTCAGAATCAATGATGTGGCTCATAGCTTCAACATAACATGAATATCTCTAAGGTCTCTTGCTCTCTTAGAAGGTACCACGAGGATTTGCATGTCCTTCTGCCTCCTACAGAGTTTGACGAGCCCATGCAGGTATCTTCCAACCTACTGCAATATCTCTGGGAACATCAACTGGAGCTACAGGATCAACATGATCAATTGGATCAATAGGCTCAATTGTCTCCCTGTGAATTGTTGGAGGGTGAGGGGGAGAAGGCACCATCTCTTCATGTCTCTCACTATCAATTTCCATGTGAGATCCTCTAGATCTCCTGAAGGATACATCCTCCTCTGTCTCTGCTCCCTCTGACAATGAAGGTAGCTCTTCCTCCTTCTCTAGAGGTAACTCAATTTCTGCTCCCTCTGGATGTAGTATTTCCTCCCTCTCTAGGAGTGCCTCTACATACACTGGAATTATTTCCATGCCTTCTTCCTCAACATCTCATTGCTAGAATCATGTATTGAGACTGCTACACCTACTCCCTATGAGTCTCATAATGTGTTTTCCTCCTCTATTGGATCTATCACCATAGTTGTGCTACAGTCGGTCTTGACTAGTTGTATCCATGATCACTGGAATTGTCTCTGCTATTTGGTATGATCCAATCCTGGAGGTATACTGCTCCTAGAGACTTCCTGTCTCTGAGCATTATGTATGGTAATGTCTCTCCTTGACATCATGTTGGAAGGTCTTTCCCTCCATGTTTTCCTCTCTGCATGAGCCAATTGGCTCCTTCTTTCTAGGAAAACCATGGTAAAAAATGGCTACTGCCACACCAACCATGTTTTTGTTCCCTATGTCTTGAAGGATCTCCACTACTTATACACATAAATTGGGTACTTTGTGAATGTCAAGGAGAATTGAATCCAAACCATCCACAACGCCTGTATGGAATAGGACCTATCTATTATGCTCGCATCTACACGTGAAGGTGATTGTAACTGCAGACACAATTTGTATAGGTAACAATATGTGATCTTCGACCAGAGATCTCACCACATTAGCCTCTGTCACGAGTCTGGAGCACACAAATTTGTTGGAATTCTTGTCCTTATCGAACCACCCAATATCAAAATTCATAATCTAGGACAACATCCACTCTCGAACCCCGTGAGATATTTCCCCATATCTCTGAAGTTGTAATTCCGCAATAGATTTACTTCGAACAATATTACTCCCTAGCCCACAAAAAATGATGGACTATTCTTTGATTTTGGATTTGATCTGGTCATGGTCCTTGAGAAAAAATACAGATACCATGTTCCCCATGAAGAAGGAATAAACATGATGAATTGCTCCAAAACCTAAGGCTCTTGAACAACCTAATAGGGCATGCTTCCATTCCAGAGCATTTAAAAGAAACAGTCGACGGAATGAAGGGGCGAAAGGAGCCTTATCTTCCTTTACCACTTCTCGATGGCCTGATGTCGACGTGTTCGAACTGGATCTACTATATACACCATAGCTCTTATCTCTCAAAGAGGAGGTTTGGATATTGTCCCCTTTCACTCTCTTATCTGGCTTATTTGTTGCGGCCTGTTGTAGTGTGCACCAAAGTAGCGTATGCTTCGTTGGGTCTATATATCAGATCTTTATGCAGGCCTGTCTTGATCACCTAACCCACTTGAACCATTGCAATCACGTCCATGTTGCGGATGGTAGAGAGGAGATGAGAAACAACAATTGTTGTGTGTCCGACTGAAGCTTGGCCTAGAGCATCTTGAACAGTCTTGTCTGACACCGCATCCAGAGCACTAGTCACCTCGTCAAGAAGAAGTAGACGAGGATCTTTGAGCATAGCTCTAGCAATGGATATGATCTTCACGATGTTAGAAATATTTACACAAAATGAAAACTATCACTCTCATTTTCCTGGGCTCTCCCATGAGGGAGTCAAGCCCAGTCCTGCTCTGATACCATGTTGATTTTTCTATAAGAGATAATATGAGATGATATATGATCAATGTATTATTACAATGATGATTGTTTCATATATAGAGAACATATGGTGACCATCCATGAAAGGATGTGTCCCTTGGATAATCAATAACTATTTATTATTTTTATTACTACATATATATATTATTTAATAATCAATAATTATATTATTAATTATTAATCTAGGAGAATGTCTTCCCAATGTTGTCCAAACATCAACACCTACATGATCGAGGTAGAGGCAAAGGGTGATACAATGATGAGGATCTTAATAAAAGCAATGGTGGAACATTGCTTGTCATTTATGTTTCCATTTAAATGTTCTTGCTCATTTATTCATATAATGCTTTCTTTCAAAATTTCAATCATGGTTTGGAATCTTTAAAATATATTTTTCATTAAAATTTAGATATTTTATGTATTTTTTAGTAAACCGAGTCCTTGAAATCCGATTGGCCTGAGTCAATCTAATTTCGATTTGAAGTCCAAGTTGACCCTCGACCAACTCCGAGTTGACCCTCATCCAATTCCGAGTTTGAGTTCGAATTTTAAAACATTGCTAGAGCCCATTCATTTGGGTAACACTGTTGTGGAAGTAGAAGAGATTACGGTAGAGGCATTGGACCCCTAATCAACACCATAAGAACGAGAAGTTTGGATCACATATGAAACTCCTACAAAGGAAGAGATGGTACAAGTAGATGAAGGCTAAACCAATGATGAGGTCAAAGGAAAATTGTGTCCCCAAGGGGTGCTCTGATGAACATCTGATGAAAAGGAAGAGATGGCATAAAATAACAAACATGTAGAAGTTGAAATATAATAAATGTGGACAATATTCTCATCCAGTTTTATTTCAATAGTTAGCTAGCCTTCTTGAAAAAAAATTGGCATCAAAGGGCAAGATCGTCCAAAATAAGAGAGGGTGTATCCTCTAAGGAGGAATCAATAAGATGAATGATGGTGAGAGAATCCTGGAAGTAGGGTAACTTTGGACAATGATGGGAATAATGATCATACATATCGCACAAAGCACATGGATGGTTAGTACATAAATATTTAATGTGCTTTGTAGATGATTCAGGGATAGAAAGCTCCACAATTGGAGTGGATTGTTTAGGGTCTAAATCATTGAAACTAAATAGGTCTCATAACTTTGAGAGGATGGAAAATTATTGGTTGCATGGCCAGTGAAGTCATATAAGGCACAAGGATAAATAAATCTAGGCACATTGGTCAAGGTGGCCACACCTTATCTAGAGGTATGGGTGCCAACAATTTTCTTAGTTTTTCCCCCAACCCCAACTCCTTTTCCAAATTTGGTCACGACAAACTAGGCCTATGTGGATTCCTAGGATGACACGGGGGTAACACGAACTTGCTACACCGACATTAAAACCAAATGAGGAGTTGATGTCAAAGAGATGTTGGGGTATTCAGATATCACATGAGGACACCCAGTGTAAGATTGGAAAGATTTAAAGTGGCCATCACTATGGTGCCAAGTACTTCAGGGGAAGGAAACAAGAAGGGGACTTGAGCAAATGATCTGGGATATTTTCATCGTGACTTATAAAGAATTTCATTAAATGAGCATAAATTAAAGTGCACCATTAAAGAAGGGAAAACTCAAAAATGAAGAGACATAAGAATCAGATCTAAACACAAATACTTGATAACGGATTTCATCCCTGGTGGACTACATCTTCGGGTCCTGCTCTCAAATGGGTAGGCTCTTTCATTAACTCAGCAAAATAATTTGGAAAAATACATCAGTATACCTCATTCTAAAATCAAGTTGCAGAAATAATGCTCAGATCAGAAAACAGACATCACCACTGAATTCGTGGCGTTGAATTACCCAAAAATGATTGTTTCCACACCTTGATACGACTCTAGCACTCACAAGGCCAAGAATATTTCTATCTCGATTTTTGTGCCCTCTACAACTTGCAATAATGATTGTACCACCTCAAAATTCATGCCCACAGTCGTACGGTCCGCACATCCTCCCCATAACTTGGTGAAATTCACCTTTTAATATTAAATGCCGATGGATTGTACCAAGTGGTAATCGCGGTGTATTGGTTATGGGTGGAGGTATTAAGGCTTGGCTTAGGCGAAGGTTCCGGGGTCGAATCCCTCAGACTTTTTTTTTGGTGTGTTTCTTATATATATTTTTCATACATATTTCCGCCCCTGCTAAAGTTAGCGGTGTCACTAGAAGTTTTGTCAACTGTTTCACAAATTGGCGTGGTCCGCTAGATTTGGCGGACCCGCCATTTTTTTTGTTTCAAAATTCATTCATGGGTTGTCCTTGGGTGTTTCCCGCCAGCCATTTGGCTTCCCCTGATTGGGCCACATGGCATCCTCTCATTGGGCCACACTACCCCCTTCCAATTCAACATGCCACATCAGTCGTACAGACTGTACGAATTTCCACGTGGCACAAACTGACTAGTCCACGGATTGGTCCGAAAAGCCAATAATCAGGTGACATGTGGCAGCCTCTAGT
>JASDQU010013498.1:108444-124328 GCA_032191745.1 Picea mariana | reverse complement strand
GTCCCTTACTGTACTTTATGTCACAATTAAAGCATAAACCTTTTGTTTTTCTTTCCTCCAATTGTTGAGGTGTCAACATTATAGGTTGAGGTGTTTTAGAAGAAGGCACATTATTCTCTCGATAGATGTTAGGATTGGTCCTTCTAGTAGCCATAGCCATATTTTTACTTTCAACATTTCTTGCCACCCTAAATGCATTCTCCAATGATTTGGGTTCCCAAAGGCGAACCTAATGTTGAATGTTATCCTTTAAAGTTCCTATGAATACATCAATCAAGTACTCATCTGGAATATATGTTACCTTTATATTCAATCTTTGGAAGTTCTCTATGTGCTCTGTGACTAAACCCTTTTGCTTGAGATTTATCAATTGGCTAAATAAGGTATTGCTCCTTGTATCCTCATAGTGTGCTATCATTTCTTCCGTGAAAATTGTCCAAGTGACAGGTGATTTGCAAGAACAAAGCCATCTGTACCATACAAATTGATTGGGTTCTAAATATAAATAATTAATTAGTACCTTTTGTGTATGTGGCACATTATGTAGATCAAAGAATTTCTCCATCTGAAGTATCCATGTGATTGGGTCCTTGCCATCAAACTTCCTCATATCGATCTTAGGAACGTGGTTGGTCCTCAACCCAAAGTTGGAGTTTCTCCATTTTTTATTCATCTTCCTTGTGTCCTCATCATGAATTTCATGGGATACATTTTCACTTTCAGGTGTCCTCTCTATTAGGAATTTTTTCAATCCTTCCATGATCTCCCTTTTTAAACCATCCATCTTAGTATCCATTATTGCCTCCAATTTAGCTTTAGTTGAATCCTTCATCCCTTGTAGTTCATATTTTGTCATTGTCTTCTTTTGTAATTCATTTATGTCCTTACGCATTTCTTCACCTTCATCAAGAGTCCAAGTAGGACTGCCTGGAGGCTTATTTGGTGTAGAAGTTCCCTTTTTTGGTGGCATGTTGGACAAGTATCACTTTTAAACCCTGATTTTGAGGTGGTTCTGCTAGACAATATTTCTTCTGTTGTATCTCCAAAGTTTCGGCCCTTCTGGGTATGAAACTTTATTTTTTGTATTTATATACTATTGCTTCTTTGCAATGCCACATGCATGATCAAAATTGGATGTTCCAAGTGGAATTTATGGTAACTTCCCCACGGCTTTCTGATTTTTGGCCTTTCCAGGACATCTCACTTGTATAGCGTTCCCCGCACAAAATAATTAATAAAAAATTATGAAACTTGTACCAGAAATACTGCGGATTGTCCAATATCCAATGCAACCAATCTCACTCAATTTGGATACTCTAGGAAGAAGCTATGATTGTTTTACCTGGAACACCTGCTTGAGACTATTCAATAGGACTAGTCAGATACCCTATCTTCCACAGGGTGTATCTACAAATGTAAGATGAACAAAAAGATGAAATTTTTATCACAGATACCTTACTAATTTCTGTGAATAACCTCCAAATTTCAGGGTCTGAAACGTTACACCAATTTTTTTATAGCGAAAATTCTTCAATGACTCAATTCAGGATGATTCCAGAACCCTATCTTACACAGGCTGTATCTCTGAAAGTATAAGGCCTCAGGAACTGAAATTTTAACCCAACGTACCTTGATCTGTATAATAAATATACTCCAAGGGGTTCCTTCTGAAACATCATAGAAAAAAAATTATAGAGTAAATTCCAAGGTGTCTCATATGTAGCAACGAAACGCCAAGACCTTGAGCTCTGATACCATATGTTAAGAACCAAATATCAATATAGAATAGAAAAACCTTAGAATGAGTACTCAATGCCTTGAAAAAGAGATAATTTCAGATAATAAGCCTCTTCAAGGGGGAAACCTCCTTTTACACCACATAAATGTTCAAGTACAAGATGATTCCAAATAAAATGTCTCCTTGGTATATATAGGATACTAGGAGTTACAATTACAACTAATGGACTCAAGCTGACAACATTACTAATGTAATATGCCCCGATTAAGGGGTAATGAGCCACTATTTAAGGCTTAACATTAACTATCTCCGGTATTAACATCAAGGATGAATTTGATTGCAAAGCTCCCACTGTAACAAGCTTTATCACATAGTATTTTGTTGAACTTCCAGTTCTCCATGGCGGCCGGCGCCCCCCCTGCTCCTGCTCGCGCCTCTTCAGATGCCTCTGCCAAGCCCATCGGGGGTTGCTCCGCCCTCCCCCTCCCAGATCAGGGTCCCTCTATGGGACGTGCGGGATGGGCTTTTTTCAAGGATATGGCTTTCCTTCGAGGGGGTTCCTATGCACCGAATACTTCGATTGTTGAAGCCCCTGCAGTTTCTATCCAGATGCCGAAGGAAGCACTGGTGTTTTCCTCTCAGCTCAGCAAGAATGCCCTGGTTTGTAGGTTCAACGGCTTCTCGCCGAGCCTGGTTGATCTTCGCTCCTGGATCGACTCCGAATGGTCCCCGCTTCTTGTGGGTGAGGTTTCAGTCTGCCCCTTTGCGAAGGGTTTTTTCGCAGCCATCTTTGATTCTTCTGATGAAAGAGACTTGGTTTCCAGCTCTGGGCCGTGGTTCTGGGGCAGAGCAGGGTTGTCCGTGCAGCCATGGACCCCAGACTTTGATCCAGCCACAGCCTCTATTTCTTCTGCTCCGGTCTGGGTGCATCTCCCGTCACTTCCCCTATACTTTCGGGGGGACAAATCTCTTGAATCTATCAGAAATGGCATAGGGAAATTTCTCTGCAAGTGCCCTGAAGCTGGCCCAATCAACTCCACCTTTTCCCGGATCTGTGTAGAGATGGACTTCAACAAGGGTTTCCCAGCAGAAATCATCCTCCTCGGAAAGAAATACTCTTGGACCCAGAAGATCGATTTCGAGAACCTCTGTTTCAGATGCAGGGTATGTTTTGAAACAGGGCACATAGCCCGGAATTGTGAGAAGTCATCCGAAAAAAGAATATCATCCCGAAGCTAAAGGCCCACTTGGTGAACAGGAGCGCAACCAGAGAAGCAATCTGAAGCAAAGATCCCGCCGTTAGAAGCTGAAGGGGAATCCGTCTCCGTCCCCAAAGAACCTGTTAAGGGGGAAGACCCAGTGGAAGCAGCTCTACCCAGGTCTTCAAGCCCAACCCAACAAGCCTCAAGCTGGGTCGATATTGCTGACGCAGAAGAAGCGCAAGCTCAGCCAAAAATTCATAACCAGGGTCAAAGCAATGAATGGCAGATCGTAACAAATCTCTTGAATCTATCGGAAATGGCATAGGGAAATTTCTCTGCAAGTGCCCTGAAGCTGCCCCAATCAACTCCACCTTTTCCCGGATCTGTGTAGAGATGGACTTCAACAAGGGTTTCCCAGCAGAAATCATCCTCCTCGGAAAGAAATACTCTTGGACCCAGAAGATCGATTTCGAGAACCTCTGTTTCAGATGCAGGGTATGTTTTGAAACAGGGCACATAGCCCGGAATTGTGAGAAGTCATCCGAAAAAAGAATATCATCCCGAAGCTAAAGGCCCACTTGGTGAACAGGAGCGCAACCAGAGAAGCAATCTGAAGCAAAGATCCCGCCGTTAGAAGCTGAAGGGGAATCCGTCTCCGTCCCCAAAGAACCTGTTAAGGGGGAAGACCCAGTGGAAGCAGCTCTACCCAGGTCTTCAAGCCCAACCCAACAAGCCTCAAGCTGGGCCGATATTGCTGAGGCAGAAGAAGCGCAAGCTCAGCCGAAAATTCATAACCAGGGTCAAAGCAATGAATGGCAGATCGTAACAAAAAAGAAAAAAAACGTCTATCAGCGGAAAGATGTAATGACGCGAAGCCGATCTGGCTCGCTGAAATAGCTATTAGGTTAGTATTAGCCTCTTTGGAATTCCAAAAATACATGTGTATCCAGGAGAAAAAATAAAAGCTGAAACAATGCTGTATGCTGAAACACAGTGCTGGAACATACGCTGAAACAGTGCTGGAACATGCTGAAACAGTGCTGAGACTTATGCTGAAACAGTAACTGGAGTTTTAGCATTTAAATTTAATCCAGTCCTTTTGAAGACGTACAGGAACTAGTTCAGTTCACAAGTCTATAGCTAAAGAAGTAGAATGGTTCAGAAAGACAGGCCCGAAGAAATTCGAGGCCATTTTGTAATCGGAACTGTGGCTAGTCCACCCCATTAATATAATCTATAACCGTTTCTGTCAAAAAAAAAAAAAAACATTAACTATCTCCGACAAAGGAGACATATTCACTAGATATTTTGCAGTGTCGACTGCCTCTACCCAGAATTCTTATGTGAGCCTAGCACCACTGAGCATGCTCCTTTCCTTGTACACCAATGTTTTGTTCATTATTTTGGCAACTCCATTTTTTTGTGGGGTATATGGTATGGTATTTTAGCGTGCTATGCCACATTTATTGCGGAACTGCTCAAAATCCTTTCCACATAATTCACCACCATTGTCAGTTCTCAACACCTTGATCTTCTTATCTGTCTGGTTTTCCACAAGAGATTTAAACTCTTTGAATTTTTTGAAAACCTATGATTTTTTCCTCAGGAAATATATCCATGTTTTCCTGGAAAAATCATATATGAAGGAGAAATAATATAGGGATCCACCAAGTGAAGGGACTATTAGAGGCCCGAACACATCACTATGAATTAATTCTAGAATCCCCTTTGCCCCTATTGCTCCAGATGGGAACCTAACTCGATTTTGTTTTCCATATATGCAATGTTCAAAAAAATTGACTTCTAAATTACATTCAGGAAAACCTTCGACCATACCTTTGTTATGCATAGCTCAGAGTCCTTTTTCTCCAATATGTCCCATCCTCTCGAGCCATAACATGGTCAGGTCGACTTGACGAAGACTTGTGGAGTCGATTTGAATTGGCTCGGCCCGAGATAAATCAAGTCGAGTCGAATTCAGGAACAATAATGTTGTTGCATCTAGTCGAGTTGGCATTCTTTAACAACTTGTATAGGGTTCCAATCTGAACTCCTTTAATTAGGACCATCGCAACCCTGACCATTTTGCACGTATCCTTCTGAAATAGAGTGTGCACTCCTGCATCACTCATCTTGCTTACAAATATCAAGTTTAATTCCAAACTCAAGATATGTAGCACACCTGAAAGGGTTCTACTCCTCCCATCCTGCAGTATTATTTGGACTCTTCCCCATCCAACAATTTTGGTTGTCAAGTTGTCCCCCAAGAACACATCTCCTCCTTCTTATCTTTCATATTCCCATAACCATTCTCCGTGAGGTGTCATATGATAGGATGCTCTTGATTCGATCAACCAAACATCTTGACCCCACTTTGTATTGGTCGACTCCAGATACACATCGCCTCCTTTATCTGGAGTAGTCTTTCTCTCAGTCGATTGCTTCTCGTCGGATTTTGTATTGAATTCCATTGCCTTCGACTTGAAATCCCTTTTTCAATGCCCAAATTTACCACATTTCCAACATCTTCTCATCGATTGAACCATGGATTTAGATCTACAATTCGACTTAGAATTTCTACTAAAGAATTCCCCTTTATCTTTGTCAACTGGGTGACCTCTCACCATTAAATCATCTTGGTTGATCCTTCCATGTTCTTCCTTCTCGTTTCTTATAATAGTAGTGATGCAACCACATATTCTAGTGCTAGTGTGGTTGAATTACTCCCTATAGCCATGACTAAGCTATCATATGAGTCTGGAAAGAACATAATAGGATAATACATTTCTTCTCCTCGATGATTTTAAAATTTACAGATGATAAATAACTTATTATAGTATTTAATGCATTCAAATGCTCAGTTACCGAACTACCATCACTCATCCTCAGAAGATAAAATTTATTTCTAAGAAACAACTTGTTTACCATGGATTTCAACTGGTATAAGCTCCCCAACTTGTTCCACATTTTATTGGTCGAGTCTTCACCTGAGACATTTAACAACACCAAATCTGCAAGACACATTCTAATCGTACTCCTTGCCCTTTCGAGTTTCTCCCATTCTCCCCTCGACATACCTTTCAAAATGGCACCTGGACAGACTGCTACCCATTTTTATCGACCTACAAGGAGATCTTCAATTTTAATATTCCAAAGCTCAAAATTCTGGCCATTGAATTTTTTAATCTCTATTCTTGAACTACTTGTCATTCTTTTAAGCACAACTTTAAATATCTCTAACTAACGACTCTCACTAGACCTAGGGTTTATCTCAGATCCAAGAACTATGAACCTTATCTTTGATAACACATGTTAGGAAATAGACTTTCACGCTAAACCTAATATAAGAGAAGAAGACATATTTAAACATGAAAGTAATTGACAAAGCAATCATATAGTATACAAAGATTTTACCCTGGAAACCCAAACAAGAAAAACAACATTCCTTGAGCATCTTGCTTTCATGTTGTCTTATTCATTCTGAATAAATGGTTACATGACTAATGTTGGAGATATTGCACACTCACATAGGTAATTATTTTCCTAACATTGATAGTCCAATGTTGAGAATGCTTCCTTAGATGAGAATATTCTCTCTAGAGAATATTCCCCTATAAGAAAAAGGGAATTCCTCTTCAGTTCAGAGTCAGTTAGACTAGTTGAAGTCACTCATGCATGTCAACCTCATTTTTATCACCAACAGTTACATGTGTTTCTCTCACTTCCACACGTGTGACTCAATTAACTAATGATTGCATGGATCAATTAACTAGGACTAGGTGGCAGTTCACTCCAGTGTCTGTCAGTGAGTGTCTATATCTCTCTAGATCACTACTATGGCGCATTAGTTACTTATGTAACCTATATCTATTGTAAATTATTCACTCTTTGTGTGTGGAATAAGGTTAGTAGAAATTATTTCATTCTTTTCTTCATCTTTTCTCTTCTCTTCACACCATTTGCAAGTTGTGTACGTTTGATTGTTAGCTAGATCCTCTGTGTAGGTACTCACCACATTCTACATGGTATCAGAGCCCATAGACTATTAGGAAGAAGGCACACCAACATTTTTTATTTGCAGGTACTAAATATTGAATAACGCGGGAAGAATGGAATCTTTGTCGTCTATCATGCTAACACTGTACAACTACTTTGAATGGAAAAAAAAATGGATATTTTTCTTTGAGGTAGAGGATTTTAGAGGTTAACCATGGATATGGAAATATAACCCACATTAACCATGGAAAAATCCAAACACCTCAATATAATGGACGAGGCTTACAGAGCCCTCTGCATGCACATATCCCCTGAGTTGTTGTTTCATGTATCTTCTTTCAAAACTCCAAACAAGATCTAGACCATCATGGAAGGACTCTTTGGAAAACAAGATGAAATGAGAGGCCACATGTTCAAGGTGGAATTACTTACATTAGATCCGAAAAGTTTTGAAAACATCCAGGATTTCTTCAAAAGGTACAAGGATTTGTTACTGCAACTCAAGGCTTGTGGGGTTTATAAATCAAAGGAGGAAAAGTGAATGGCTCTCACCATTTTGTCAAAACTTGGTCCAGATTATTCAGTTTTTGTTTCTACTTTCCACACATAGAGGTTGACTAATGAAGCATCATGGACTATTCCCTCTTTGGAGACCTTCATTGAGGCCCTGATTCAAGAGCAAGACAAACTCATCAAGATGGGTGTAATCAAAAACTCCAAAGATCATGCACTTGTTTCACATGATGGCAGTAGTTCTCAACATCAGAAATCCAAAAATAAAGGCAAAGAAAAGGTGTATGCAGAACAAAAGAAGGAAGGGTACTCCAAACCCTTCAATGACTCCTCAGGATCCAAAAGTGGAAAAGGGAATAAAGGACATCAGTGTACCTACTGAAATCGAGGATTCCATCCAGAATCCACATGCTTGAAGAAGCAAATAGAATTTATGGCTCAGATTCTTCAAAAGAACAACCTTGGGGATTAAATTACCAAGGGTGCCAAGAAGAAGCTAGAATATCATGCTCCCAAAGGTAATCATGGTGCATTAGTTGTTTTTCACTCTTCAGCTAATGTCTGGATCATGGATTCAGGCGCATCCCACCATATAGCTACCACACATGATATCTTATCTTCTTTGACTGCATGCAATGGTCCTCCTATCCTCATGGGGTGTGACTCTCCAATCGAGGTCGTCGGAAAAGGGACAGTAGAACTAGATCATGGAAGTTTTGAGAACGTTCTCCATGTTCCTCAAATTTCTGTGAATCTTCTCTTAGTGTATCAGATTACACACTCAGGCTCAGGAAAAAAGGTGGAGTTCACACCAAACTCTGTGTCCATATTCGACATGCAAGACAACTCCAGGACTGTTGTCAGGGAGGTAGCTTCTCCTAACACATTTAGTAATATTGAATCTGAGAGACGTAACCAGATTGTGCTCTTTACCTTCCAATCTAATTTTTTCTAGTCTTCTGTTGACATTCCCATAGGTGCAGTACCTGGATCTACAACAACCCATTGATCTTTGTCTACCAAAATATCTTCCATATTGAGCTTCCACAACTCAAAACATTTCCCATTAAATTTTTCGATCTCTATTTAATTGCTCATCATTTCTTTTCACCATAAGAATCGATACCACAAAGCTCCCACTGTATCAAGGTATATCATAGACTCGAGCCAAACCTTTAACCACAAAGGCGTCCCCCTGGAAACAATAAATGCTATGATGTCAAAGGTAAGTTTTAAACCTTTTACAATAATGCAATGCACACATAGATTCTTAACACAAAAAATAGAACAATTGCAATCGCATATATATACAAATATTTACCCTGGAAACTCAACTAGGAAAACCAACAACATGTTTTAGAGCCACACCTCTAATTCTTTTATCATGCAACTTCATTGTTTATAATACAATATATAGGATCTCACGTCAACCAAAAAATCCCTAATCAATTGACTGAGATTAGATTACAACTTTAATTAGTTAACCGGAATTAGAAAACCATGGGTTGAAATACCATGCACCACTAAACTGCCAAAGGTGAAAAACCACCCCCATTGAAGGTTAAAGATGGCCAAAAATTTGGTGAATAAACCCCCAATTGTTTTTGGGGGGACCTACAATTGTGCAAAGAATATAACACATACCCAACAAAAAATTCATCCAAATGCTCTTTTTATCATGAAGAATCGAGGCATGCACCTTACTTAATTTGAATTTCTATGCACTTGTTTTGATTTCATATGGACCTTTACATTATGGTATTGGTTGGTGCGTGTGTGAGAATTCACTATGGAAGCTCTTGTCTCTCTATGATATGTGGATCTTTTAGGTTAAAATTCTTTAGATTGGCATATAGATTAACATCTCTCCTCTAAGCATGTCACATTTGTCTCTCCTTCCCCTTGGATTTTCTCGTAGAACCATTGTCGTTTGGGTAGATATCTTAGCCCGTCCATTTCTTGCATTTGTCATTTACCCAACAATAGATCTTTATCCACATGGGTGCCTTAGCTTAGTGACCCCTCTTGAATTTTTGGCACCCATACCATCTCATCCTCCTTAGTATTAGAAGTTTGTATAGTCTACATCCCAGAGTTAAGCCTCATGTATCTTTTTTCATCATGTTGACACCATTATCCATCAAGCTCCTGCATTGTTGGTTGGTATAATATATGTTGAGTTATCACATATCAAAATCCCTCCACTTCATCCATACTATGATTATTATCCATTTTTATGCCTCCATTCACTCACCTTTGAGGAGATTACCATTCATGCCCCTACCTCTGGTCACTTCCATTTTCATTTTTTTCCCTTTGCATTACATCCATCTAGTTGCTTACTAGGGAATTTATCTCCTCACCTTTCCCACTATCGTTCCTGCATAGTCTCCCCCTTGGGATTCCATTTGAATATTGTGTCTCGACACAATAATAGATTACTTGTTGGGGTCCTTATCCCCTCGTTGTGATCTTCATCCCCCACCTAGAAGCCCTTTGAAAATACTAGGTGGGTATTGTGTTTCCTTAACACGTGTTCTTTTGTTGGCAACATCCTTTTGTTTCCTTTGTTTAGAGCATTTGCAATGAGTAACCCTTGTGTCCCATGAAATTTGTTCAGTTCCTCACCATGATACCATCTTATATTATGATTTGGTGCCTCCTCGCCATGATCCCATCTTATATTCTCTTACAACACATTTTTTTCATTGGCCCGTCCCATTCTTTGTAATGGTCCCTCACTATATTATTATTTGGAGATATTTCGATGAGCATAGGTATGCCCACCTCATCCCTATTGAAATCTTGTACACACCTCACCCCTTTGTTTTGTTGTTTAAAAGTGGTTCTCCTTCACCCTTCCATGGGAAATCCTACTTCTTTGGACACTCCACTCTTTCCTTGGTTCTTTCTAATAGGGAAATTTTGAGGTAAAAAATGGGCCTCAAAACAAAAAATGTACTATCAAAATCAACTTTAAAAGAACTAACAAAGCAAATACCCGCAAATACATTCTGGAAAATATAGTGTGCATGGAAAATACATTATGGAAAATATAGTGTGCCTCACTTGGGGATTCTTCTTGCGAGATTTCTATGGTTATTCTTGGAATACTATTTTCTTCTTTCAATCATCTATTACAAGTAGATGAGGAGATACTTGGAACTTTTTTTTTTTTTTTTAAACCTTATGCATGTGTTGAGTGCTCCACTTTTGTTGACTTTTTTGAGCTTGGGTGAGGATCATACCACCTAAATCTAGACACTCTCTTCTATTATGTTCTAACATGCTTTAAGGGTTTCTATTCTAGTTTCCAAGATACTCTTGGATACTTGCTTTGTATTGATCCATTTTCAATCTATAAGAGATGAAATATTCATTGAGATAGGTATCAATAACTTTCTAGTCCTTCCACTTATATTCTCCTACTTCCATTCTTCATTTTTTGAATCCTTTCATGTCAGATCTTTGAGTGAGTTCATGATTGAGTGTCGAAGCTACTGCCATAGTTTTCACCTGACTTTGTCCCCGAGTATTGTGAGGGTAAAGTACTTGTGCAATGTATATACCTCCCCTTGAATTCTTATGGCGTGATTCTAATATTCTCAAACTTTGTATTTACAATTTTGAAATAAAGAAGAAACTCTTTGAGTGACCAACTCTCTCTTATGGATGAATTTAATGCTTTGATGTGGAAATTTTTGAATTGATTGGCCTTACGTATTTTTCCCACCCAATTGATTTTCTATTTTACTTATTTTATTCCATGCTCATTGGATAGAGGTTACCAATACAAAAAATACATAAAAACAATATTTTACTTCACTCATTTTTGGTATATTACTCGTAGATATGCAACTTTTTTATTGCGCGTTTAAGTGTATTGTTGTAGATTTACAAGAGGAAAATAATGATTTAATATTATTGCAGATAAATCTAAATTTAACTTGTAGTTCTCAAGTGTTTAAGAACATAATTCTACATAATTTATGAGATTTTGTTTAATATATTTTGCATATTTGAATTCTTTTATAGGGCATACTTCAATATTTTAGATTTCATATCGCTAGGGATTCACCCTTGCTGCTAGCAAAAGTAGCCCAAAGCGAGAGGGACTATGCAAGATGACATTGTCACTTTCCCTCAATGTTATTTGATTCCATCGGGATGAAATTCCACAAGGTCAATTTTGAGTGATAAGATTTTTGGTACCATTGGCAGTGAGTGCAACAAGACTTCCTGAGATTTATTGCATGAAGGCTACTCGATATTGGTGGACATTGATTTGATTGAATACTTTGATATTCATCGGGCGACTCCACTAATGAGGAATCAAGATAGTTTGCATATACAGGGTATTTTGAGACCATCCTCCCACCCTTAGACATGATTTTTTGTAGAAGGACCACACCAAAGTTATGTGCATCCATAGCCCTTTTTAGAGCCATTTTTTTGGAGGGGTTGGCCAAACCCCTACAGTTTCATGATAGAAGAATCATTTGTCACCCATCAAAAGGGTATTGGTTGCTCTAAGAACCCCTTCCAGTGAAATTTCTTTGCTAGACATGATTTCTTTGTTTACTTTTTGTTGAGCTAGAGATATAAAGGTCTTTTCCTACCTCTCCCATTTTATTTAGACCCTCTACCTTCAATTTGACCCATGCCACCTTCAATACCTCCTTCGAAGATGGTTAGTCCTTCTTTTATAGGGTGGATATTATATGTGTTGTTCTCCTCCTTCCCATCCTCATTAAAAGCCCATAATTTTCTTTATCATCACTCAGATTTATTGAGAAATCACTACAAGATGAGGTTCCATCTTTCTTAGCTAGTGTTTAAAAACATTAATTAAAAGGTCATTGAGGGAATATCTAATCTTGGATAAATCCTTTAAAAAATCCACCTTCGACCTTTCTTAGCTAGGGTTTCAAAAACACTAATTAAAATATCATTGAGGGAATCTCTAATCTTGGATAAATCCTTTAAAAAATACACCTTCTCCCTCTCACCATTAAGACCAACATAATTATTTACCCAAGATCCAAAATCAATATTTTGATCTGAAGGAGAGATTACACTAAGTGGGGCCAGATTCTTAATATGCTTACCTGGATCAGATGTTGGAGCCTCTGAAGAAACCATCTCGATTTGAAAATCCTTATTTGGAGACTGAGTAATAATACCAGGGACAGGAGTAGGATCCTCCATGATAGGCTTCAAAGTCTTCTCATCCTCATTTAGGTTCTGCAACACATATTCACTAGTTTCAATCTGAGGGGATATCTTGATCGGAACCTCAACCTCTTTTTCAAGGTTTGGGCTAACATTTTTATGTGATAGAGGTTGTGCATGTATTTGACCCTTTGACCCATTTTTATCTGATAGAGGTTGTCAGTATGAATAGGACTAGTGATTCCAACTTTCATCTCTAATCTGCTACTGTAGAGGGTTTCTAAGTCTACAGCTAAACCAATAAAACCCTAATCACATACCTGAGAACTATGACTGCAGAGGAATTACCGGGATCCATCCACTAACACAAGTTGAGAGCTTCTGAGCTTTCCATAACAATGGAAAGAGAGGAACCATGTTGCTTCGAGGTATCATCTGGAGACGTGAAAAGACAAGATGGTATAAGCGGATCCGAATTAAACTGAGGATTAAATTGTTTATTTCCACCTAAGCAATCCAATGAGGATTTGAGTCGCCTGATTAAAAAAGTTATTTCGTAGAATAGTTAGACAACGCCTTTAATTATTTTCGAAATATACTTAATCGATAAATTTTGTTGTTAAAATTAGTTTTTTTGTGTTAAAATTAGTAATTTTGAGTTAAATGGATTAATAAGAAGTAATGAATAGATGGAGAGTAGAATTTAGAGCGAAACAAGTAAAAGCAATACTTGTTAAAATTAGCAATTGTGAGTTAAATGGATTAATAAGATGTAATGAATAGATGGAGAGTGGAATTTAGAGCGAAACAAGTAAAAGTAATACATGCTAAGTCATAATGGATCAAAAATAAGAAAAGTTTGTTAAAAATGGAAATGTTAATAAGGTATATGGAGCAATTTTCCAATAAAGACAAGATGTTATTTGGGGTGAATTTTACCCCAGCACATTAATGAGTTATCTTGAACAATTTCTTGGAAATAAGAATTCACTCCTCCCTCCATCCTTTCATCGGGACAACTTCCAAGGTAAATGGGGTGATTTCTAAGAAGGATAGAATGTTTTTTGGGAGGTGAATTTAACCTTGACACATTTCACCCCAATGAATTTCACCTTTGATTACACAAAATATCCCATAGAGTGATTTTCCTTAATGGAATTAACTATTTTTAAGTTATATTCAGTTTGGTAGGTCCCCAAACCTTTAGAGTGATTTTCTCCCTAGGACAAATCGCTCTTGGATATGTCCATCACCCCAGCTCATCAAAGAGATACATGGGGTGATTTTCCTCTCAAGGTCAATCTCCCAAGTGCTTATCGCCCAAGTGAGACCCTTAGAGTGATTTTCTCTCAAAGTGGATTTCTTGTTTTTTAGGGTTTCATCTCAAGTGCATCTAGAAAGACTTTGAGGCTTATTCTTTCTCTCTATTTTCCCTGTCATCTTCCAAAGCACAAATAAGACCAAGAGACTCCCTTCCACTTATATTTTAGGTTTATAGGTACAAAGTTTCAAACTTGATTAGAATCAGATGTTCATGGTATTCAACCTCCCTACATACGAGAAATCTTGCGAGACGAAAAAGTGACTCTATGCTCCATACTTCCTATAATTTCCATGACTTCCATAGTGTGTTTTAGAAGCTTCTCCACCTATTGCTTCAAATGATTTTTTGATATCTAAAATGGCTTTTTGGCATCAAGCACCAAGGGTTCGTATTTCTTCAACATTTCACCTTCTGGAAAAAAAAAACTCTCAATTTCTCACTCCATAGACCTTGGTGAGATGATTCCTATACATATATGTAAGGATTTATTCTTTTTCTAAAATGGGTCTTTGTTAAATTTTGATTATGATGCCGAGAACAAAAGTTATGAGCAAATTTGCAATAGTTGCCCCAAGACTGCATTAGAATTTTTGGAATTTATCTTCTCTACTTGGCCACTTTAACTATTTCATAAAATTTTCATCCTTAAATCATTCAAATATTGACGTAGCACCAACACCTAATCTATATTGTGCTCCATCAAAATGCATCTTCCATAATTTATCTCTTCTCTCTGTAGGTTTTTCTTTCACTTCATGGGCCAATGAGTGTGCAAGAACAAAGTAATTTCCAAATTCATCAATTTTGTACACACTAATTGGTTCATTGGTTTTTTGGGGTCTTCTACATGATATTTCCTAGGAGGTTCTCTATATAATGTAACAAAGGTACCCTCACACTTTGGGATGGTAACATAAGATAAGTCTAATTGGATACTACTCCCCAGAGTAACAATCCACTTTCTTAATAGAAATATACCCCAAGCATTAGGAACATCTTTGACAATGACATCCATCAACATTGATATGTCAAGGTATATGGATAACTTCAAATGCAAGTCCTTTATTAGGCCACACTCCTTAATTTCCCTTGAGTCCATACCACATATGTTCCTATAAGGTTGTGTGATCATGAGTCCCAATTCATTTGTCACCTTGAGAGGCATGACATTTTTTGATGTATAAAAGTCAATCATGCAATTATGAAACAACAATCATTAACAATCAAGGTAATAAAGAAAGGGTTATGACAACCATTTTGTCTCCCATGGTTCATGGACTGTAAAACTATTGGAAAATCTTTGTTAACTTCATCCATAAACAATTTTTTCAATTTCTCTCTTTGTTCAAGAAGTTTGGCCAATTCCTAAGAGAAACCAACACATTCAAATTTTATAGTACATTGGCTAGGTCAACGCTCTTTTTTGAAGTTTTACCTACCGAAGGATTTTCTACATATGACTCTTTGATAGCTCCTACGTTTTGTCTTTCATTGATATTTTCAAGAGCCATTTGTGGAGTTTGGGATTCATTTCTTTGAAAAGGAATGGGGTGCTTCTTATTTTGATATGTGTTCCATTCATTCTCCCTTATCCTTGATCCAGATGGATTTTTGTGGCCTCCCACCTATTCCAACTGGCTCATTTTGGCAGTTTTCCAGTTCGACAGTTTTTTCCTAGTTTTCGGGTCCCTGACTTTCAGGGCCGTTTTGAGACCCTAAACAACGTTTTTAGGGCTCGCCACAATCAATATATGTATGGATTTACATAGAAAAAATGTGTATTCCTCGGATAGACCTTTCCAACGGGCTATCGTGCGCCTAAAACGAAGATCGTATGCAAAAGTTACGACCCCATGAAGTTGATGTACTAACTTACCCAAACGGGGCCCACATGACTTTTGGCGCTTCATCTCCCAGCGTTAGATTTTTTTATGTCTAG
>JASDQU010013498.1:82224-107449 GCA_032191745.1 Picea mariana | reverse complement strand
CAATCAAGTGCTCATCTGGAATATCTGTTACCTTTATATTCAATCTTTGGAAGTTCTCAATGTGCTCTGTAACTGAACCCTTTTGCTTGAGATTTATCAATTGGCTAAAGAAGGTATTGCTCCTTGTATCCTCATAGTGTGCTATCATTTCTTCCGTGAAAATTGTCCAAGTGACAGGTGATTTGCGAGAGCAAAGCCATCGATACCATACAAATTGATTGGGTTCTAAATATAAATAAATAATTAGTACCTTTTGTGTATGTGGCACATTATGTAGATCAAAGAATTTCTCCATCTGAAGTATCCATGTGATTGGGTCCTTTCCATCAAACTTCCTCATATCGATCTTAGGAACGTGGTTGGTCCTCAACCCAAAGTTGGAGTCTCTCCATTCTTGATTCATCTTCCTTGTGTCCTCATCATGAATTTCATGGGATACATTTTCACTTTCAGGTGTCCTCTCTATTAGGAAATTTTTCAATCCTTCCATGATCTCCCTTTTTAAACCATCCATCTTAGTATCCATTACTGCCTCCAATTTAGCTTTAGTTGAATCCTTCATCCCTTGTAGTTCATATTTTTTCATTGTCTTCTTTTGTAATTCATTTATGTCCCTACGCATTTCTTCACCTTCATCAAGAGTCCAAGTAGGACTGCCTGGAGGCTTATTTGGTGTAGAAGTTCCCTTTTTTGGTGGCATGTTGGAAAAGTATCACTTTTAAACCCTGATTTTGAGGTGGTTCTGCTAGACAATATTTCTTCTGTTGTATCTCCAAAGTTTCGGCCCTTCTGGGTATGAAACTTTATTTTTTGTAGTTATATGATATTTCTTCTCTGCAATGCCACATGTCTGATCAAAATTGGATGTTCCAAGTGGAATTTACGGTAACTTCCCCACGACTTGCATTCCCCACACAAAATAATTGATAAAAAATTCTTAAACTTGTACCAGAAACACTACGGACTGTCCAATATCCAATGCAACCAGTCTCACTCAATTTGGATACTCTAGGAAGAAGTTATGATTGTTTTACCCGGAACACCTGCTTGAGACTAGTCAATAGGATTAGTCATATACCCTATCTTCCACAGGGTGTATCTACAAATGTAAGATGAACCATAAGATGAAATTTTTATCACAGATACCTTACTAATTTCTGTGAATAACCTCCAAATTTTAGGGTCTGAAACGTTACAGAAATTTTTTTATAGAGAAAATTCCGCAATGACTCAATTCAGGATTATTCCAGAACCCTATCTTACATAGACTGTATCTCCGAAAGTATAAGGCCTCAGGAACTAAAATTTTAACCCAATGTACCTTGATCTATATAATAAATATCCTCCAAGGGGTTCCTTCTGAAACATCGTAGAAAAAAATTATAGGGAAAATTCCAAGGTGTCTCTTATGTAGCAGCGAAACCCCAAGACCTTGAGCTCCGATACCATATGTTAAGAACAAAATATCAATATAGCATAGAAAAACCTTAGAATAAGTACTCAACGCCTTGAAAAAGAGATAATTTCAGATAATAAGCCTCTTCGAGGGGGAAACTTCCTTTTACACCACATAAATGTTAAAGTACAAGATGATTCCAAATAAAATGTCTCATTGGTATATATAGGATACTAGGAGGTAAAATTACAACTAATGGACTCAAGATGACATAAATAAAATAACATTACTAATGTAATATGCCCCAATTAAGGGGTAATGAGCCACTATTTAAGGCTTAACATTAACTATCTCCGACGAAGAAGACATATTCACTAGATATTTTGCAGTGTCGACTGCCTCTACCCAAAATTCTTATGTGAGCCTAGCACCACTGAGCATGCTCCTTTCCTTGTACACCAATGTTCTATTCATTATTTTGGCAACTCCATTTTTTTGTGGGGTATATGGTATGGTATTTTGGTGTGCTATGCCACATTTATTGCGGAACTTCTTAAAATCCTTTCCACATAATTCACCACCATTGTCAGTTCTCAACACCTTGATCTTCTTATATGTCTGGTTTTCCACAAGAGATTTAAACTCTTTGAATTTTTCGAAAACCTATGATTTTTTCCTCAGGAAATATATCCATGTTTTCTTGGAAAAATCATATATGGAGGAGAAATAATATAGGGATCCACCAAGTGAAGGGACTATTAGAGGCCCGAACACATCACTATGAACTAATTCTAGAATCCCCTTTGCCCCTATCGCTCCAGATGGGAACCTAACTCGGTTTTGTTTTCCATACATGCAATGTTCACAAAAATTGACTTCTAAATTACATTCAGGAAAACCTTCGACCGTTATGCATAGCTCGGAGTCCTTTTTCTCCAATATGTCCCATCCTCTCGAGCCATAACATGGTCAGGTCGACTTGACGAAGACTTGTGGAGTCGATTTGAATTGATTTGGCCCGAGATAAATCGAGTCGAGTCGAATTCAGGAACAATAATGTTATTGCATCTAGTCAAGTTGACATTCTTTAACAAATTGTATAGGGTTCCAATCTGAACTCCTTTAAGTAAGACCATTGCACCCCTGACCATTTTGCACGTATCCTTCTGAACTAGAGTGTGCACTCCTGCATCACTCATCTTGCTTACAGATATCAAGTTTAATTCCAAACTCAAGATATGTAGCACACCTGAAAGGGTTCTACTCCTCCCATCCTGCAGTATTATTCAGACTCTTCCCCATCCAACAATTTTGGTTGTCGAGTTGTCCCCCAAGAACACATCTCCTCCTTCTTATCTTTCATATTCCCAGAACCATTCTCTGTGAGGTTTCATATGATAGGATGCTCTTGATTCGATCAACCAAACATCTTGATCCCACTTTGTATTGGTTGACTCCAAATACACATCGCCCCCTTTATCTAGAGTAGTCTTTCTCTTAGTCGATTGCTTCTCGTCGGATTCTGTACTGAATTCCATTGCCTTCGACTTGAAATCCCTTTTGCAATGCCCAACTTTACCGCATTTCCAACATCTTCTCGTCGATTGAACCAAGGATTTAGATCTACAGTTTGACTTAGGCTTTCTACTCAAGAATTTCCCTTTATCTTTGTCAATTGGGTGACCTCTCACCATTAAATCATCTTGGTTGATCCTTCCATGTTCTTCCTTCTCATTTCTTATAATAATAGTGATGCAACCACATCTTCTAGTGCTAGTGTGGTTGAAGTACTCCCTATAGCGATGACTAAGCTATCATAGGAGTCTCGAAAAGAACATAATAGGCCAATACATTTCTTCTCCTCGATGATTTTAAAATCTACAGATAATAAATAACTTATTATAGTATTTAATGCATTCAAATGCTTAGTTACCGAACTACCATCACTCATCCTCAGAAGATAAAATTTATTTCTAAGGAACAACTTGTTTACCAGGGATTTTGACTGGTATAAGCTCCACAACTTGTCCCACATTTTATTGGTCGAGTCTTCACCTGAGACATTTGGCAACACCAAATCTGCAAGACACATTCGAATTGTACTCCTTGCCCTTTCGAGTTTCTCCCATTCTCCCCTCGACATACCTTTAAAAATGGTACCTGGACAGACTGCTACCCATTTTTATCGATCTACAAGGAGATCTTCAATTTTAAGATTCCAAAGCTCAAAATTCTGGCCATTGAATTTTTTAATCTCTATTCTTGAACTACTTGCCATTCTTTTAAGCACAACTTTAAATATCTCTAACTAATGACTCTTACTAGACCTAGGGTTTAGCTCAGATCCAAGAACTATGAACCTTATCTTTGATAACACATGTTAGGAAATAGACTTTCACGCTAAACCTAATAGAAGAGAATACATATTTAAACATGAAAGTAATTGACAAAGCAATCATACAGTATACAAAGATTTTACCCTGGAAACCCAAACGAGAAAAACAACATTCCTTGAGCATCTTGATTTCATGTTGTCTTATTCATTCTGAATAAATGGTTACATGACTAATGTTGGAGATATTGCACACTCACATAGGTAATTATTTTCCTAACATTGATAGTCCAATGTTGAGAACACTTCCTTAGATGAGAATATTCTCTCTAGAGAATATTCCCCTATAAGCAAAAGGGAATTCCTCTTCAGTTCAAAGTCAGTTAGACTAGTTGAAGTCACTCATGCATGTCAACCTCGTTTTTATCACCAACAGTTACATGTGTTTCTCTCACTTCCACACGTGTGACTCAATTAACTAATGATTGCATGGATCAATTAACTAGGACTAGGTGGCAGTTCACTCCAATGTCTGTCAGTGAGTGTCTATATCTCTCTAGATCACTACTATGGCACATTAGTTACTTATGTAACCTATATCTATTGTAAATTATTCACTCTTTGTGAGTGGAATAAGGTTAGTAGAAATTATTTCATTCTTTTCTTCATCTTTTCTCTTCTCTTCACACCATTTGCAAGTTGTGTATGTTTGATTTTTAGCTAGATCTTCTGTGTAGGTACTCACCACATTCTACATGGTATCAGAGCCCATAGACCATTAGGAAGAAGGCACACCAACATTTTTTATTTGTAGGTACTAAATATTGAATAACGCAGGAAGAATGGAATCTTTGTCGTCTGTCATGCTAACATCGTACAACTACTTTGAATGGAAAAAAAAAAGATGGAGATTTTTCTCTGAGGTAGAGGATTGTAGAGGTTAACCATGGATATGGAAATATAACCCGCATTAACCATTGAAAAATCCAAACACCTCAATATAATGGACGAGGCTTACATAGCCCTCTGCATGCACATATTCTCAGAGTTGTTGTTTCATGTATCTTCTTTCAAAACTCCAAACAAGATCTGGATCATCATGGAAGGACTCTTTGGCAAACAAGATGAAATGAGAGGCCACATGTTCGAGGTGGAATTACTTACATTAGATCCGAAATTTTTTGAAAACATCCATGATTTCTTCAAAAGGTACAAGGATTTGTTGATGTAACTCAAGGCTTGTGGGGTTTATAAATCAAAGGAGGAAAAGTGAATGGTTCTCACCATTTTGTCAAAAATTGGTCCAGATTATTCAGTTTTTGTTTCTACTTTCCACACATAGAGGTTGACTAATGAAGCATCGTGGACTATGCCCTCTTTGGAGACCTTCATTGAGGCCCTAATTCAAGACCAAGACAAACTCACCAATATGGGTGTAATCAAAAACTCCAAAGATCATGCACTTGTTGCACATGATGGCAGTAGTTCTCAACATCATAAATCCAAAAATAAAGGCAAAGAAAAGGCGCATGTAGAACAAAAGAAGGAAGGGTACTCCAAACCATTCAATGACTCATCGGGATCCAAAAGTGGAAAAGGGAATAAAGGACATCAATGTACCTACTGAAATCGAGGATTCCATCCAGAATCCACATGCTTGAAGAAGCAAATAGAATTTATGGCTCAGATTCTTCAAAAGAAAAACCTTGGGGATTAAATTCCAGAGGGTGCCAAGAAGAAGCTAGAATATCATGCTCCCAAAGGTAATCATCGTGCATTAGTTGTTTTTCACTCTTCACCTAATGTCTGGATCATGGATTTAAGCGCATCCCACCATATAGCTACTACACATGATATCTTATCTTCTTTGACTGCATGCAATGGTCCTGCTATCCTCATGGGGTGTGACTCTCCAATCGAGGTCGTTGGAAAAGGGAGAGTAGAACTAGATCATGGAAGTTTTGAGAATGTTCTCCATGTTCCTCAAATTTTCGTGAATCTACTCTTAGTGTATCAGATTACACACTCAGGCTCAAGAAAAAATGTGAAGTTCACACCAAACTCTGTGTCCATATTCGACATGCAAGACAACTCCAGGACTATTGTTAGGGAGGTAGCTTCCTCTGACACATTTAGTGATATTGAATCTAAGAGACGTAACCAAATTGTTCTCTTTACCTTCCACTCTAGTTTTTTCTAGTCTTCTATTGACATTCCCGTAGGTGCAGCACATGGATCTACAACAACCCATTGATCTCTGTCTACCAAAATATCTTCCATATTGAGCTTCCACAGCTCAAAACTTTTCCCATTAAATTTTTTGATCTCTATTTAATTGCTCATCATTTCTTTTCACCATAAGAATCGATACCACAGAGTTCCCACTGTAACAAGGTATATCATAGACCTGATCCAAACCCTTAGCCACAAAGGCGTCCCCCTGGAAACAATAAATGCTATTATGTCAAAGGTAAGTTTTAAACCTTTTACAATAATGCAATGCACACATAGATTCTTAACACATAAAAGAAAACAATTGCAATCACATATATATACAAATATTTACCCTGGAAACTCAACTAGGAAAACCAACAACATGTTTTAGAGCCACACCTCTAATTCTTTTATCATGCAACTTTATTGTTTACAATACAATATATAGGATCTCACGTCAACCAAAAAAACCCTAATCAATTGACTGAGATTAGATTACAACTTTAATTAGTTAACCAGAATTAGAAAACCATGGGTTGAAATACCATGCGCCACTAAACTGCCAAAGGTGAAAAACCACCCCCATTGTAGGTTAAAGATGGCCAAAATTTTGGTGAATAAACCCCCAATTGTTTTTGGGGGGACCTACAATTGTGCAAAGAATATAACACATACCCAACAAAAACTTCATCCAAATGCTCTTTTTATCGTGAAGAATCGAGGCATGCACCTTACTTAATTTGAATTTCTATGCACTTGTTTTGATTTCATAAGGACCTTTACATTATGGTATTGGTTGGTGTGTGTGTTTGAATTCACTATGGAAGCTCTTGTCTCTCTATGATATGTGGATCTTTTAGGTTAAAATTCTTTAGATTGGCATATAGATTAACATCTCTCCTCTAAGCATGTCACATTTGTCTCTCCTTCCCCTTGGATTTTCTTGTAGAACCATTGTCGTTTGGGTAGATATCTTAGCTCGTCCATTTCTTGCATTTGTCATTTACCCAACAATAGATCTTTATCGACATGGGTGCCTTAGCTTAGTGACCCCTCTTGAATTTTTGGCACCCGTGCCATCTCATCCTCCTTAGTATTAGAAGTTTGTATAGTCTACATCCCAGAGTTAAGCATCATGTATCTTTTATCATCATGTTGACACCATTATTCATCAAGCTCCTGCATTGTTGGTTGGTATAATATATGTTGAGTTATCACATATCAAAATCCCTCCACTTCATCCATACTATGATGATTATCCATTTTTATGCCTCCATTCACTCACCTTTGAGGAGATTACCATTCATGCCCCTACCTCTGGTCACTTCCATTTTCATTTTTTTCCCTTTGCATTACATCCATCTAGTTGCTTACTAGGGAATTTATCTCCTCGCCTTTCCCACTATCATTCCTGCATAGTCTCCCCCTTGGGATTCCATTTGAATATTGTGTCTCGACACAATAATAGATTACTTGTTGGGGTCCTTATCCCCTCATTGTGATCTTCATCCCCCACCTAGAAGCCCTTTGAAAATACTAGGTGGGTATTGTGTTTCTTTAACACGTGTTCTTTTGTTGGCAACATCCTTTTGTTTCCCTTGTTTAGAGCATTTGCAATGAGTAACCCTTGTGTCCCATGAAATTTGTTCAGTTCCTCGCCATTTTCCCATCTTATATTATGATTTGGTGCCTCCTCGTCATGATCCCATCTTATATTCTCTTGCAACACATTTTTTTCATTGGCTCGTCCCATTCTTTGTCATGGTCCCTCACTATATTATTATTTGGAGATATTTCAATGAGCATAGGTATGCCCACCTCATCCCTATTGAAATCTTGTACACACCTCACCCCTTTGGTTTGTTGTTGGAAAGTGGTTCTCCTTCACTCTTCCATGGGAAATCCTACTTCTTTGGTTTAATATTATTGCAGATAAATCTAAATTTAACTTGTAGTTCTCAAGTGTTTAAGAACATAATTCTGCATAATTTATGAGATTTTGTTTAATATATTTTGCAAATTTGAATTTTTTTATAGGGCATACTTCAATATTTGAGATTTCATATCGCTAGGGATTCACCCTTGCTGCTAGCAAAAGTAGCCCAAAGCGAGAGGGACTATGCAAGATGACATTTTCACTTTCCCTCAATGTTATTTGATTCCGTCGGGATGAAATTCCACAAGGTCAATTTTGAGTGATAAGATTTTTGGCACCATTGGCAGTGAGTGCAACTAGACTTCCTGAGATTTATTGCATGAAGGCTACTCGATATTGGTGGATATTGATTTGATTGAATACTTTGATATTCATCGGGCAACTCCACTAATGAGGAATCAAGATAGTTTCATATACATGGTAGTTTGAGACCATCCTCCCACCCTTAGACACGATTTTCTGTAGAAGGACCACACCAACGTTATGTGCATCCATAACCCTTTTTAGAGCCATTTTTTTGGAGGGGTTGGCCAAACCCCTATAGTTTCATGATAGAGGAATCATTTGTCACCCATCAAAAGGGTATTGGTTGCTCTAAGAACCCCTTCCAGTGAAATTTGTTTGCTAGACATGATTTCTTTGTTTACTTTCAGTTGAGCTAGAGATATAAAGGTCTTTTCCTACCTCTCCCATTTTATTTAGACCCTCTACCTTCAATTTGACCCATGCCACCTTCAATACCTCCTTCGAAAATGGTTAGTCCTTCTTTTATAGGGTGGATATTATATGTGTTGTTCTCCTCCTTCCCATCCTCATTAAAAACCCATAATTTTTTTTATCATACTCAGATTTATTGAGAAATCACTAGAAGGCGAGGTTCCATCTTTCTTAGCTAGTGTTTAAAAACATTAAATAAAAGGTCATTGAGGGAATATCTAATCTTGGATAAATCCTTTAAAAAATCCACCTTCGATCTTTCTTAGCTAGGGTTTAAAAAACACTAATTAAAATATCATTGAGGGAATCTCTAATCTTGGATAAATCCTTTAAAAAATCCACCTTCTCCCTCTCACCATTAAGACCAACATAATTATTTACCCAAGATCCAAAATCAATATTTTGATCTGATGGAGAGATTACACTAAGTGGGGCCAGATTCTTAATATGCTTACCTAGATCAGATGTTGGAGCCTCTGAAGAAACCATCTCGATCTGAAAATCCTTATTTGGAGACTGAGTAATAATACCAAGGACAGGAGTAGGATCCTCCATGATAGGCTTCAAAGTCTTCTCATCCTCATTTAGGTTCTGCAACACATTTCCACTAGTTTCAATCTGAGGGGATATCTTGATCGGAACCTCAACCTCTTGCTCAAGGTTTGGGCTGACATTTTTATGTGATAGAGGTTGTGCATGTATTTGATCCTTTGACCCAATTTTATCTGATAGAGGTTGTCAGTATGAATAGGACTAGTGATTCCAACTTTCATCTCTAACCTGCTACTATAGAGGGTTTCTAAGTCTACAACTAAACCAATAAAACCCTAATCACATACCTGAGAACTATGACTGCAGAGGAACTACCGGGATCCATCCACTAACACAAGTTGAGAGCTTCTGAGCTTCCCATAACAATGGAAAGAAAGGAACCATGTTGCTTCGAGGTATCATCTGGAGACGTGAAAAGACAAGATGGTATAAGCGGATCCGAATTAAACCGAGCATTAAATTTTTTATTTCCACCTAAGCAATCTAATGAGGATTTGAGTCGCCTGATTAAAAAACTTATTTCGTAGAATAGTTAGACAACGCCTTTAATTATTTTTGAAATATACTTAATTGATAAATTTTGTTGTTAAAATTAGTTTTTTTGTGTTAAAATTAGCAATTGTGAGTTAAATGGATTAATAAGAAGTAATGAATAGATGGAGAGTAGAATTTAGAGCGAAACAAGTAAAAGCAATACTTGTTAAAATTAGCAATTGTGAGTTAAATGGATTAATAAGAAGTAATGAATAGATGGAGAGTGGAATTTAGAGCGAAACAAGTAAAAGCAATACATGCTAAGTCATAATGGATCAAAAATAAGAAAAGTTTGTTAAAAATGGAAAATTTAAAAGGGGAAATGTTAATAAGGTATATGGAGCAATTTTCCAATAAAGACAAGATGTTATTTGGGGTGAATTTTACCCCAGCACATTAATGAGTTATCCTGAACAATTTCTTGGAAATAAGAATTCACTCCTCCCTCCCTCCTTTCATCGAGACAACTTCCAAGGTAAATGGGGTGATTTCTAAGAAGGATAGAATGTTTTTTGGGAGGTGAATTTAACCTTGACACATTTCACCTCAATGAATTTCACCTTTGATTACACAAAATATCTCTTAGAGTGATTTTCCTTAATGGAATTAACTATTTTTAAGTTATATTCAGTTTGGTAGGTCCCCAAACCTTTAGAGTGATTTTCTCCCTAGGACAAATCGCTCTTGGATATGTCCATCACCCCAGCTCATCAAAGAGATGCATGGGGTGATTTTCCTCTCAAGGTCAATCTCCCAAGTGCTTATCGCACAAGTGAGACCCTTAGAGTGATTTTCTCTCAAAGTGGATTTCTTGTTTTTTAGGGTTTCATCTCAAGTGCATCTAGAAAGACTTTGAGGCTTATTCTTTCTCTATGTTTTCCCTATCATCTTCCAAAGCAAAAAGAAGACCAAGATACTCCCTTCCACTTATATTTTAGGTTTATAGGTACAAACTTTCAAACTTTATAAGAATCAAATGTTCATGGTATTCAACCTCCCTACATACGGGAAATCTTGCGAGACGAAAAAGTGATGCTATGCTCCAGACTTCCTACAATTTCCATGACTTCCATAGTGTGTTTTAGAAGCTGCTCCACCTATTGCTTCAAATGATTTTTTGATATCTAAAATGGTTTTTTGGCATCAAGCACCAAGGGTTCGTATTTCTTCAACATTTCACCTTTTGGAAAAAAAACTCTCAATTTCTCACTCCATAGACCTTGGTGAGATGATTCCTATACATATATGTAAGGATTTATTCTTTTTATAAAATGGATCTTTGTTAAATTTTGATTATGATGCCCAGAACAAAATTTATGAGCAAATTTGCAATAGCTGCCCCAAGACTGCATTAGAATTTTTGGAATTTATCTTCTCTACTTGGCCACTTTAACTACATAAAATTTGCATCCTTAAATCATTCAAATATTGACATAGCACCAACAACTAATCTATATTGTGCTCTATCAAAATGCATCTTTCATAATTTCTCTCTTCTCTCTGTAGGTTTTTCTTTCACTTCATTGGCCAATGAGTGTGCAAGAACAAAGTAATTTCCAAATTCATCAATTTTGTACACACTAATTGGTTCATTGGTTCTTTGGGGTCTTCTACGTGATATTTCCTAGGAGGTTCTCTATATAATGTAACAAAGGTACCCTCACACTTTGGGATGGTAACATAAGATAAGTCTAATTGAATACTACTCCCCAAAGTAACAATCCACTTTCTTAATAGAAATATACCCCAAGCATAGGAACATCTTTGACAATGACATCCATCAACATTGATATGTCAAGGTATATGGATAACTTCAAATGCAAGTCCTTTATTAGGCCACACTCCTTAATTTCCCTTGAGTCCATACCACATATGTTCCTATAAGGTTGTGTGATCGTGAGTCCCAATTCATTAGTCACCTTGAGAGGCATGACAATTGTTGATGTATAAAAGTCAATCATGCAATTATGAAACAAGTCATTAACAATCAAGGTAATAAATAAAGGGTTATGACAACCATTTTGTCTCCCATGGTTCATGGACTGTAAAACTATTGGACAATCTTTGTTAACTTCATCCACAAACAATTTTTTCAATTTCTCTCTTTGTTCAAGAAGTTTGGCCAATTCCTAAGAGAAACCAACACATTCAAATTTTATAGTACATTGGCTAGGTCAAGGCTCTTTTTTGAATTTTTACCTACTGAAGGATTTTCTACATATGACTCTTTGATATCTCCTACATTTTGTCTTTCATTGATATTTTCAGGAGCCATTTGTGGAGTTTGGGATTCATTTCTTTGAAAAGGAATGGGGTGCTTCTTATTTTGATATGTGTTCCATTCCTTCTCCCTTATCCTTGATCCAAATGAATTTGTGTGGCCTACCACCTATTCCAACTGGCTCATTTTGGCAATTTTCCAATTCGATAGTTTTTTCCTAGTTTTCGAGTCCCTGACTTTCAGGGCCTTTTTGAGACCCTAAACAACGTTTTTAGGACTCGCCACAATCAATATATGTATGGCTTTCCATAGAAAACATATGTATTCCTCGGATAGACCTTTCCAACGGGCTATCGTGCGCCTAAAATGGAGATCGTATGCAAAAGTTACGACCCCCGGAAGATGATGTACTAACTTACCCAAACGGGGCCCACATGACTTTTGGCGCTTCATCTCCTAGGGTTAGGTTTTTCGATGTCTAGGGTTTTTTACATTCCTGTTTATTGTAAAAAGGCCTTGAGAGTCTCATTGTAATTATCTTCTGGTGAATGAGCACAGTTGTCACATCTCTTCACAAAGATAATCTGCCACCATTCTAGCAAGCTTGTTTTCCACTGCATTTTACAGTTTCAGCTTTTTCCTTATTGAATAGAAATCCGTTTTATTGTATATTTGTTATTCTGTGTTAAGCATATTTTGATAATAATCTGTATTCATTTCGTTATTCTCATAAAATCTGGATCAGTGGTATCAGTGCGGTCTGCTCCTTGTTGTTCTTAATGCATGTCCCCAACGAGGTCAGGGTACAAAGAATTGGGTCTCGAGCTTGTTTCTCTTGAGGAAAAAAGATCTTGCACGCCCAAACGACCTCTCATGGTGGGAGAAAAGAAATATGATGGGATGGGAGATCCCTTCAAAATGTTGCTCGAGGAAGCCCTCATGCGACAGAGGAACGAGATGATGGATAGTTTTGCGCAAATCCTTCGACGACTACCAACACGCGACGCATCTTCCTCAAACGGAGGCGTCGCTCCCTTCAAGGTACAAATCAACTTCAATATTCCTATATTCGAAGGTTAGATACACACAGATGTTGTAGACAAATGGTTGAATATGCTAGAAGGGTATTTCTCTATCCATAACTTCTCGAATTGAGAAAATATCACTTTTGCGCTCCTCAAAGTCGTTCCCCATGTCAAGGATTGGTGGGAAAATTTCTGTGAGCAAAATGAAACAGAGGAACCCTCATTATTTACAGTCGTGGTCACCTGGGAGTCCTTCAGGGATGCTATTGAGGAAAAATACTACCATGTTGGAAGTTATGACGACATGTACACAAAATGGACCACACTGCGGCAGGAAAGAGACCAAGCAGTGCCCAAGTTCAGAAATATCTTCCATACCTTGTGCACCAAGATGGGTATCAAGGATTTTGAGCGACATCTGGTGCTCAAGTATCACGACGGTCTACATAGATACATATAGGCCGAAATGGAGTTTCTGGACATATCATCCTTGGGCATGACCTATCGGTATGCCGTCAAAATCGAGCAGAAACTCAAACAAAAGACGCAAAAATTTGGGCCTGGGAACCCCTCACAACAAAAGCCAGGAAAGGGAGACCCCAACCCATAGAACAAAGGACAGAGAAAAGACGAGCAACCTGAGGAAAACTAGTCCAGGTTGCAAGCAAAGAAGGACACCATAAAGACAAAGAAATATATCAGGAAGTGATGTGAATTCCATAAGAGCCCTTGTCATAACATTGTTGATTGTCACTGGTGGCTGAGGTGAAAACCTTTGAATCAGATGCGGGTTCTGACTCTGAGTCAGAACCAAAAAAGGGGAGACCGATCATTAACGCAAAACCCAGTGCCACCATTGCTACCACCAAGCTCTAGCCCGGTGAACCAGACAAGCCAGAGGAAGACGAGCACCTTTTTCATTCACAGATGTGGGTGAAAGGTACCCTGTTGCACTTCATCATTGATAGCAGTAACCATAAGAACCTCATATCAGCAAATATTTTCAAGCGACTCGCCATGCCGACAACGCTGCAGCCCTACACCATCGGATGGCTCTGTTAAGGAATCAACATTCGCGTCAGCCAATAAAGTTGCTTGTCATACGACATCAAGCACTTCAAAGACGAGGTATTGTGTAATATTTCCCCTCTCAAAGTTTGTAATTTTCTTTTGGGCCAACCATATTTATGAAAACATCATGTTGTATATGAGTCTAGGCCTTGCAGTGTTATTATTACTTTGAACAAGAAATTGTACAGGATACCCGAGGCAGTCCCACCCAGTGTTATTTTCTTGATCTCTGCCAAGAAATGCAGGAAGGTCATCTCTCAGACGAGGAAGTTTGTCTTCTTCGTTATTCGCTCTCATAATGAGCGAAAGATCACAACCACATCCAAGGTTTCCACGGCCAACCTCTCCACACAACAGAAGCAAGTGGACAAGGTCGTGGAAGAATACTCAGATATCTTCTCCTCACCTACCGAGGTACCTCTGCACTGTCAGGTCAAGCACCCCATCGATCTAACCCCCAATGCATTGTTTCCCAATGGGCTAGTCTACCACCGCTCTCTGTTAGAGAATGAAGAGATCATGCGACAGATCCAAGAATTGCTCCACAAGGGGCACATCCGTCCCAGCTCATCACCTTGCGGGAGCCCAATCATGTCGGTATTGAAGAAATATGGAACCTGGCGACTCTACATTGATTACCAGGCCCTGAATAAAATCACAGTCAGAAATTGGTACTGATTCCCCGAATCGACGACCTCCTTGATCAGTTCACGGGGGCTAAATACTTTAGTAAGATTGATTTGAAGTCTGGCTACCACCAGGTCCCGATAGAACAAACAGATGTATGGAAGACTGCCTTCAAGTCCAAGGAAGGTCTTTTCGAATGGTTGGTCATGCCCTTTGGCTTGACAAATGCTCCAACCACTTTCATTAGGATGATGGACTATATCCTGCGACCATTCACCGATACTTTTGTAGTGGTGTATTTGGATGACATTCTCGTTTACAACAAGACTTGGGAAGAACACTTACAACATATTCAACAGGTTTTGCACACCATGCGGCAGCACAAGCTATACGCCAACTTGGAAAAATGCTCCTTCGTCATGGACAGGGTCCATTACCTAGGATACATCATTGATCAACATGGTGTACATGTGGATCTGGCCAAGATCCAATTCATCTGTGACTGGCCAGCCCCAACCACACTCACTGCATTTCGGATCTTCTTGGGTCTTGCCAATTTCTAACGCAGGTTCATGTTGGGATTCTCCCATATTGCATGGGCCCTCAGCCAAGTAACCAGGGGTGGTGGTAAGGAGAAATTTGTGTCGGGCCGGTCCCAACAAAAAATGTTCGATGATTTGAAGCAGCACTTGTGCTCAGCCCCAGTACTTTCACTACCAGACCTGCAGAATCCCTTTGAGATCGAGACAAATGATTCAGACTATGTTTTGGGCGTCGTTCTCACTCAGCACAACCATCCCGTAGCCTATCATAGTGAGACACTATCAGATGTTGTTCGTAAGTACCCTACTTACGACAAAGAAATGTACTCCATTGTGCAAGCCTTTCGCCAATGGATACATTACATTCTTGGGAAGGAGACAGTCATCCACACTAATCATAAGCCACTACAGTTCATGCAGACACAAGGAAAATTGCAGAATGACCGCCATCAGAAGTGGTCCACATACTTGCAGCAATTCCACCTCAACATCACGTATAAAACAAGAAGCACCAACCGCATCGTTAATTTCCTCAGCAGAACGCCAATCGCGGCACTCACCACGGTGCTAGACTCTTGCGGCCACGAGACATCTAGATGGACCCAACTCTATGAGACAGACCCAGACTTCGCCACCACCTACCAAATGTTGGGCATAAATGCAGTTGTCGCTAATTTCAATCTTCAGGATGGGTTGTTGTGTCGTCTGGGCCATATCTGCGTTCCATCAAGCGAGCGAGCGAAGTTGATATGGGAATCCCACTACATTCGGGTGGCAGGACACTTCAACGTCGAAAATATAGTGGCAATGCTATGGAAACATTTCTACTAGCCGAAACTTTGACAGGAGGTCAACAAGTATATCAGGTCTTGGACTGCCTGCGATATTGCCAAACCGACCACTAAGAAATAGGGCATGTACACCCCTCTACCTACTTCTAACAGGCCATGGGAATCCATCTTCATGGACTACATGTCGGGCCTCCCCTCCACCAAGCGGGGAAATGATTGTGTTTTTGTGGTTTTTAATCGTTTTTCTAAGATGGTGATTCTGGCCGCCTGCAAGAAGAGCATCACAACAGAGGCCACTGCCAAGCTCTTCTTTGAACGAGTCTGGGTACATTTTGGAATCCCACAAACCATTGTTTGATATCAGGATAGTCGATTTCTCATCACATTCTGGTCGAGCCTTTGGTCATTACTGGACACCAAGCTCAACAAATCCACGGCCCTCCACCCCCAGACAGATGTTCAAATTGAAGTTGTAAATCGAATGATCGTGCATATCATGCGCATGTATAATACCAAGCACCCTTGCACATGGGATGGGAGTCTTCCCTATGTCCAACATAGCTACAACTGAGCCATGCATAGCTCAACTGGCCACAACCCATTTTAGGTGGGGTTGAGATTCCAACCATTGGGTCCCCTAGATGTTGCACTACCCCTTGCGGTCACCTCAACCGACTCATATCCTGCTCCAACTGAAGCTGACAAAGCCACCCAGTTCATTGAGCAGATCCAACACATCTTGCAACAGGTTTAGGATATCCTACAGAAGTCCAATGACAAGTACAACCATCACCATGATCAACACCGAGTGCCACATAAATTTCAGGTGGACGACAAAGTTTGGTTGCATTTGCAGAAAGAAATCCTTACCGGACCCCATCGAAAGATTCTCCCACTCCGTTATGGGTCGTACACCATCACCAAGTTTGTGGGTGATAATGATTTTGAGCTCAACATTCCTCCTTTCCTTGGCCTGCACCCAGTGTTCAATGTGGATATCCTTCGACCTTATTTCCCACCATTATTGGACACCTCAGAGATAGCAGAACAACTGACACCAGCAGATCTCAACCCTGATTGCATACAAAAAGAATCCAATGATCATATTGTAGAAAAACAAGTCAAGGGAACTCGCCAACAAAAGATCCATCTTTATCGAGTTGTCAAAGCAGGGCAGCTCCTACACCAAGGCAAATGTCTCATCCGGGGCCAAATTCAACAGAAATTTACTCATCTAATGGGGGCACTCAACACAATGGATAACATTGCTTCCTAAGGGGGGATGATTGATCCAAATGGATTTCGGTGGCCTCCCACCTATTCCAACTGGCTCATTTTGGCAGTTTTCCAGTTCGATAGTTTTTTCCTAGTTTTTGGGTCCCTTACTTCCAGGGTCGTTTTGAGGCCCTAAACAACGTTTTTAGGGCTCACCACATGAAACATATGTAGTCCTCGGATATACCTTTCCAACGGGCTATCGTGCACCTAAAATGGAGATCGTATGCAAAAGTTACGACCTCAGGAAGTTGATGTACTAACTTACCCAAACGAGGCCCACATGATTTTTGGCGCTTCATCTCCTAGGGTTAGGTTTTTGGATGTCTAGGGTTTTATACATTCCTATTTATTGTAAAAAGGCCTTGAGAGCCTCATTTTAATTATCTTCCGACGAATGAGCGCAGTCATCACATCTCTTCTCAGAGATAAGCTGCCACCATTCTAGCAAGCTTGTTTTTCGCTGCATTTTACAATTTCAACTTATTTCCTTATTGAATAGGAACTGGTTTTATTGTATATTTGTTATTCCGTGTTAAGCATCTTTTGATAATAATGTGTATTCATTTCATTCTTCTCATAAAATCCAGATCAATCCTACTCCATATTTCCTATTAGGATGGCATCTCCCCATACATTCTAATCATGACATCAACATCAATGCTTTGGCATTTGATTTTCCTCATTTTATTACCATTGATATTCAACATTTTCCTTTAAACATTGTAAACATGATCGCATTAATTATTCCAATCATGTTTATTATGTGTGAAATAATTATTTTCTACAAAATTCATATGTTCAAATTTAGGAGAATCTTCATTTGGTTTGTATGGTTAATTGACATGCATTCTCTTCATGGGAATCTTGACAAATTCTTCACCAAGGCAATGTCTCATGTTCCATCACATTATTGGGATTTAAAGACATGTGAAGTATTTGATTTTGATTTTGGCTTTGATTGTGATTTGGAAAACTCTTATTACTTTCCCATCCACCATTCCCCCTAGGTGGATATCGGTTTTGCTAAGCTCTTTCAAGTTGTACCAATATGTTTTTCATGGTTGTGTTTTGTTAAGTAAGACTAGTTTCCATTTGTTTGATTGCTTTGGTTAAAGCAGTGATGGGATCAGAAGTAGGATCAATTGTGTTAATGGTTCTAGGCTTGGTTTTTTCTTTTGAAGTGGATGTTCTTGGAGAACCTAAGGAATCTACCTTAGCAGAGAGCATATTTTCTTCAATCTTGCTAGCCCAATATTATGCGGATTCTAAGGTAGTAGAGAATTTATCTCTCAACATCAAGCCAAAGAGTTCACCATGAGCATTGGTGTAATCTAAGAGGAGTGCATCATTGGAAGGTCTAATCTTTTCAGGAACATTATCAACCAAGTTCCTAAATCTATCATCAAAATTCTTTATGGTTTCATTCTCTTTTTTCTTGATTCCATGTAGTTGAATCAATAACATCCTACCATCGTTTCTAATGGACCATCGTTTGATGAAAGCATCATGGAAATATTGCCAACTTCTAATACTCCTATCGGTTAGGCCCCTAAACTAAATTTGATATCTTCCAACAAAGAAAGAGAAAATAGTTTCATTACTACATCTTCATGGTCTTGGGGAACATCAACTTCACCAACAACGTCATAGAATCTTGTCAAATGATCCTTAGTAGTGATTACATTATAACTAGCAAATTTTGGAAGCCACTTGTTATATTTTTCAAGCATGCCATGAGGGGATCCTTAGATTCTTGATATGTCAAGTGCTTTATAAATGTTCTTCACCCAAGGTGGAGGAGCAGTTATGATGTGTGAATCCAAGTCCTTAAACAAGAACCTAAGATCTTCAACTATGTGGTCAAGGTGTAAATTGTTTGAAAGTTTGTTCTTGTTTACCCTTCTTCTAAGATATATATATTTTGTTTACTCTTCTAAGAACTCTTGATATTTTGTTTAATTACTTTAGGAATTTTCTACTCTTGTTGCTTTAAAAAAGATAGTAACTAGGATTAAAAAACCTTAGGGAATTGAAGCAATTTTATGAAATTAACATCTTTAGATATTTCCTGGCATTGTTGCTTCTAATTTCCAGCCAAATAGGAAGCTTTGTGGCATTCTTTAAGGCAACATTTAAATCCTTGCATTTAGACTAGGTTAAACCCTCCTACTAAAGTTAAAAGACTCCATTAGTTTAAGAATTAGCCTAAGAATATGTTTTATGCTTCTTGTTTACCCTTTTTCTGAAAGTCTATTCTTGTTTACCCTTCTTCTTAGAAAATGCCTAAAGTAATTAAACAAAATATCAAGAGTTCTGCAAGTAATGTTGAAGCATTAGCTTGAAGAAAGGCAGAAGAGGTTCTTTGTCAGGAGGACAAAGATGACTTCCATCATCAGATTTGAAGATAGGTTGGAGGGGATCTCCAACTACATGCAATGGAAGGTTAAAATCAACAGTGTTCTCAAGGAGAACAAATTATGGTTGTTTGTGAACACCACCGTGCATGTACCTGCTTCAGATCCCATAGCTCTTGATGTTTATTAGGTGAAGGAAGCCAAGACTCAGAGAATCATCTTGGATGAGGTCAAAGACCACATTATTCGACACTTGGCTAAGAAGAAGGCAGCCAAAGAAATGTGGGATGCATTGAAAAGTCTGTATGAGGCAAAGAACAAAAAACAGAAAATGGCTCTTGGGGACAAGCTCCATGGTACTAGGATGGTCAAAGGAGAGAGTGTGGCCACCTACCTCACCCCAGTTGCACATGTGAAGGACGAATTGACAAGATGTTGGAGAAGTCATTCATGACTCAGATTTGGTGCAGATAGCCCTCAAAGGCTTCACCACGGAGTGGGAGGTTTTTGTGAAGTGTGTGGTGGGTAGAGAGAAGCTCCCTAACTGGAGCAGATTGTGGGATGATTTTACGCAAGAGGAGATCCAGGAGGGATCTCGGGAAAAGGAATTGGATGGTGCAGATGACAAGAATGTTTCTCTTGTGGTAAAGGGCAATGAGAAGAAGAAGGACATGAGCAAGGTGAGATGCTTTGCATGTCACAAGACTGGCCACTACGCTAGTCAATGTCTGAACAAGAAGAAGAAGAAGTTGGAACCAGAGGTGTCAACATTAGCATAGATTGCAGAGTTTGTTGAGAGATATGAGAGGGAGTTCTCTCTCGTGACTGGTCCCGTGGGCAATGGGTGCCTAGTGTTCGAGGACATTGAGTCGTGGTTTGTGGACAGTGGAGCTTCTCAGCACATGACTGGATTGAGGTCAGTTTTCCTCAATCTTACAGAGACATACTCAAACTATAGAGTGAATTGTGGAGCCGAACCACAACTTGCAGTAAATGGGGTTGAAAGGGTGAGATTCCAACTAGAGTTAGGAGGTTGTCGAGGTATTATATATTCCAGAGTTGACAGTTAATTTGCTCTCAGTATCATCTTTGGATGTGAGTGGATTTGGAGTTGTCTTCTACGGTGGACATGTGTTTTTATATCTTGTGGGAGAAACTGCAGACACATCAGTGATGCTTGGTGTCGGGTATGAGGGCCTATACAAGTTGTTGGGTCGACCTTTGTTGGGGTCTAATGGATTTCTAGACTCAGATTTTGTGTCAGAGAGTTGGTAGGTAGCACAGGAGAGAGAGTTGATATCGGGGACTCAGTCTTCTTCTGATACTCTTAGAGGACTCAACAGGCATGAGTCGACACAGATGGATGCTCAAGAGAGTGTGAAGTCTCGTAGGAGCATGTCTTTAGTTCATGGTATAGTAGAGGTAGCAGCAGAGGCTTCCAATGTAGTGGGAGTAGTGGCTTCTTGTTCAAAGGGAGTAGAGACTTCTAGTACAGAGGGAGCAGAGACTTCTAGTACAGAGGGAGCAACTATGGCAACTGATGAGATGGAGACAAATTTTGGTGGTGATACCAGAAGTACCTCTCTCGCTAAGAGGGAGTGTTGAAATTAGGTAGTTTGGAGGTACTTCTGCATTGGCAACGCTCAACATGCGGAAGTGACCAAGCAAATTTTCTCCTAGTGACTTTATAATATGCTTTTATAAAGTGATTTTATAAAGTTGAGTCTTTTATTTATTTTTTAAATGTAAAAGTGACTTTATGATGTTATGGGTCACTTTAATGACTTAAGTGACCTCAACGAATGATTAAGTCGTGATCGTTGATCTCATTAGGGCAAGATCTAATCTTGACCGTTAATCTCATTGGAAGACCAAGGGTTATGGAAGTTACATTTTAAATTTCATTAAAAGGCAGCTCATTAGGAGGAGGGTGCACTTTTGAGGAGAGCTTGAGGGAAGGTGAAGGGGCACGCATCCCAAGAGAGTTTCTTTGCTTGGAGGGAAAGAGTTTCAGCATGCAGAAGTTGGCATGCATCCCTAGCAGGATTTGCACGCACTTCTAAACAGTTTCAACATTAAAGGAGGTCGTACAGTACGGATTGGAGGAGGTCGTACACCATGGTTTGCTAGTTTTGTACCTACAGACCAGCACAAAAAAAATTGTTGAGTATTGGCACGAATTTCTAGGTGTTTATTTGTTGCTAATCAATCCGTACAATTAGGTACGGATCTGTACTTTTTGGGGGCACGAAAACCAAGAGATATTTCTGTTGTTAGTGACTGTATAGTCCGTACAAGTTGTACTGGAAGTCATTTTTTGGATTTCAGACTGTGTTGCTAAGGAAATATATGTTGTTTTTGCTCAGATAGTGTGATTGTACAGGGTATTAATGTTGATTTGTACTTAGAATTTTTCCTTAAGTTAAATAAAGAAACTTTCTCAAATCTATCCTATTTTCTGTTTGTTTCTTCAAGTGTTTATGCACAGATTTTTGTGCCAAATGAGGGTTAATGTATGTTGTTCATAAATTATTTCCGCTACAATTTTATTTCAGAACTTAGTTAATAGTGTTTCAACCCATAAAGAACAGTGGTATGGTTGTTGGATATTTATAGGAGGCAAAAATATAATTTAGTCTAAGTGTATGTTGAATTAAAATGTATTTCAACATATATTATGAAAGAAAACTATATGAAATGGATGAAAATGGGTCATGCACCCTCTAAGAGTGGGTAAATGATGAAATATGGGAGTGATGAATTTTGTCTAGGTAAAATGGAAAGGGGATGACATAATGAATGGTACCTAGGCAAAATGATTGGTTGATAGTAAAAGGGGTATGTCATCTAAGCAAACCATTTAGGAAAGTACACCACCAAGCTAGAGGACTCCACAACTTGTAATGAGACTTGAACCCAACATGTAATGACCAAGAGAAGGTAATGACCGGAACATCATGAGCACACGATAAAGATAAAAGGAGATTTCTTCACCAATAAGAAACCATGCAGTAGCACCTACAACAAGATGAATACACATAGTATGTCGTTGAAGCAATCTCCACCAATGATACTAAGTATGACCAATAAATATGACAAGTTGAAGTGAGCAAAAGAGCATAAAAATGATGTTTCCAAGTCATCTTGTAAGAATGCCACCTTCCCCCTTGGTTGGCCAAGGGTTAGGAAAACCATGAGGGTAGCACCAAAACAACACGTGCAATAACAAAGTGCCCCTAAATCTTCAACTGGTACGTAAGAAGTCCATGGGTGTCCATCTTGCAAGGTGTCATGAAATGGTCCTCGAACACCCATACAATGTGCGGTGTAACACTACCCAAAGGTCATGTAACTTTTTGCTTGGCATGTATTCATAAAAGGAAAAAAATATTGGTTAAGAACTTCACAGTGAGTGGGGAAATTTTTTAAGATGGATATTTAAATAAATATTATCCTCACAGTTGATTTGAATAATCGACATGAGGATAAGGACAAACTTGTACAAGGCTCAGGCTCCCACTATAGTTGAAAAGTCTAGCATGACTAATTTGATTATGAGTTAATTTCTAATGTTAAATAGTAGGGTAGATGGAGAGTCACAATAGTTAAAAGGCCAAGGGCCTCCGTCATAATTTTATAAATAGAACCATTGCATTCATGTGAAAGGTTATATGTTGGGCATTGTAAGCTATCTCCATATGTTAGTAAGAGATATTGTTAGCTATGTGTCTATACTCTTACAAAGTTGTGACTGGTCCCAGATTATGGTTGCAGATTATTCTCTCTAGTCTTTGTTTTCTTGATGCTTGTAAGCATGTATATTGCAATATGTAGACTATTTGCATGTATGTAATAGTTGTTCTTATTTATCTTTTACATCGCTAACAAATTATGAAATATCTCTTAGTGACTTGTAGACTATTCTTGATTTCACGTAGCTGCCTTAGTTTTCCACATGCTAGAGTTAGTGGACTATTTCCCCTGTTGTTTGTGTGTAATATTTGTTTCATGTCAATCAGTTCTTTAAATCTCCTAGCTAAAATTTAAATTAGTTGCATTTTTAATTGCATCTCATTTTAATTTCATAAAACCTTGATTATGATAGCTAGGTCATAACCAAATGGCTTGTCATTTCAATAGGTAAAGGTCTAATTGGGTCCTTTCACCAAGTAAGCATGTGAAGTTGACAAGGGACATTTTCTCATATCAACAAAACCTTGGCCACACCAACTTTTGGTGGATTGACGAGATTCCTACCGATTCTCTGTTTTCTCAAACAACAACCAAAATTTTTTTATGGTTTCCAAGCTTAATTTGCAGCATTTATTTAAAAAATGATTTAACTCTTGGAAAATTACATTGTGTTTATTGTTTGTGATAGGTTAATCTAAAGGCATCTCATGGCCAAAATATATTGAAATTAAGACAGTTTATATTTACCCTGCCTTTATTCAAAACAAGTTGCATGCATGCATTCACTTGCAACTCCATGAAAAAAACAGCAATAAGTTCTCCTTTTTCAGTAATGCCATTTATTATGCATGTGATATTTTCATGGTGTTTTATGGTTCTAAGATTGAAAATGTTGCAGAGTTCAAAGGATATTTCATTGAATTATTCTGCCAAAAGGCATTGCTTTTCCCATCAACATCCACGATTAATATATTTACCAAAGTACTTTAATTTGCAAAAGCTAGAAATCATCTACAAGAAGAAAAAAATTCAAGATTCAAATAGCAACGTTAGTTTGAATCTTCTCCCAAAGTCTTGTGGTGCATAAAATAAGAGAAGAAAATATTAATAGTGTTTCATATCTTGCAATCAATAAAACGTACACCCATGCCGAAACTTTCTCAAAGAAACAACTATTTATTTTCATTCAACACTAACCCAAACCCATGTAAATTGATTTTAAATGGGAATCAAGACAAGGTTTTGTCAAAGCAATGCATATGTGAAACAGTGCAAATGAACTATGTAAGGAGTTTTGTTCTTTTAATTCGGATTAAAAAGTTTCTATGATTGATTAAACATATGTATCAATCATTTATTTTCCATTATCCTTCTATTATTCAATTATAATGTTCTCTCTTCAATTGAACTAAATTACATTGAAATCCAAATCTTAAATGTTTCCAAAAAGGAATGAATGCATACTCTTCTGTAACCCATTGTAATGTTCTCTCCAAACTACTCTGTTGATAATGCACTAGTCAAGAAATTTCAAAAACCCATTGTAATGTTCTCTCCAAACCACTTTGTTGATAATGCACTAGTCAAGAACTTTCAAAAAGGAGCACGCTTATATTCTTTTACAAACGAAGCAACTAATCGTTGCAACTTTCAATTAATGATATAAATACAAATCCACATATTAAATGAAAAGCATTTCACGATCCACAAGCCAAAAACCATCAGCAAATTATATTGTAATGTTGAAATATAAACTAAAATCCAAGAAACCAACTTCGACTAATATATCTTGATTTAGTTGAAGAGAATTCTTTCTTGCTACCAATGAAAAAAGGCTCTTGAGATTAACACAAAATAAAATGTTCTAGTGGGAAAAAATTAACCATATATTCAACATTGATCAAAAGCACACAATCATCGATTCTTAAAAAATACCAAAAAA
>JASDQU010013498.1:19247-30103 GCA_032191745.1 Picea mariana | reverse complement strand
AACATCCCCATCTTCCTCAAGTCAACCAAAGCTTCAGATTGGACTCCCATCCTTTAAAATATCAATACCAAAATGACCAATTGGGGATCCCAATGGCTTAACACACAAGGGAGGATAGTCCTCATCAAGTTCGTTCTCTCATCATTTCCAATTTTCATGTGCTCCACTTGACTTTCGCACATTAACATCCTTAATGCCACAAGGAAAACTAAAAATAAGATTATGTGGAAAGGTGTGAAGGACAACATCAAAAAAATTGACTTGGTGAAGTGGAAAACAATTAGAGCTCCTCAAAACATAGGGGCATTTGCCATTCGAGATCCCTCCTTTATGAACAAAGCTCTTAGAGCCAAAGTGGCTTCGAGATTGATCACAAGGAAATTATAATGGTGGAAGGATGCAATCCATAAGAAGTATCTTTGAATACTTAGCATCTAAGGGAATACTTAGCTCCCTTAGATGCAAAAGAACCACTCTCATCAAAAGGTCTAAACACTCCGACAAAACTCTCAAAATGGGACCAAGACAAGGGCTAAAATTGATTCAACTAGATTGATCTCAACCCCCCTTTAGCAACTTGTGAGGTGACCTCCTTATTTTTCAACTCCTCAATGGATCCTCCCTTCTATGGAGAAATATGAATGATGAAATATCTCAGGGATCCTCAAGCAAAGGCTACACTGTCAAGTAGGGCTACAAGTATCTCCTCCTTCAAAAAGATGACCAAGCAATCTATCGATTTTGGGGGAAGGTCTAGTCCTAAATTTCCTCCCAAAAAATTTCAACTAGTTGTTGGTCCACAATAAGCTCCTAACAGTAGACAACATAATTAGAACAAATGAATAGAAAGCCAATCAAGATGTATAATGTGTAACAATGTAGAAGAGACAATCTCACATCTCTTCCTTGATGCAACACCATAAAAAGCATATGGAAAATTGCTCTAACAGATCGATAGATCGATATACATCCCCCAATAAACTTGAATTAATTATTCGCCAATTGGAGGAGAGTATATCCTACTCCTCTTTAAAATCAACCTCTACTAGCTAGAAAATGTATCTCCCTCCCCAAGTACATAACCTGACAGATCTTTCTAGCCAGGAACAAACATATCTTAAAAAATGAGCCAATCAACCCACGAAATATAGTGATACAACCTCTGAACTACTGACATAAACAATCCATAGGAGAGGCACAAGACCCATTCATATAAAGCTCTATAATGTGCATGAATGATTCTAGCTTCAATAGCTTCTAGCGCTCCCTTAGAGTTTGAATACATATGCATCATTCACACCATCAAGTATGGAAACATAAATTGAGATTGGGAGGAGAATAATTTCTCCAATGGATGAATCAACAACACAATCATATGTTATTCTTTGATGAGGACTTGAAGTGAAATCCTAGGGTGGTAGGTACTAAAGGGGGTGGGGGGTCATCTATGGCCCTAATGGACAACTAAGACTATCTTTTGATTAGGGAATCAGAGAAGCAACCAATAATGAAGTAGAAGCCCTTGCAACCTTCCAAGGAATCAAACTTTTAGGAGACTTAACCTCTTATCCTATTCTCATCCTTGAAGATTCTCACATTATCCTCTTAGCCCCTAGAAACAAGTCACAATTGTCCTCGTCTTGCATCAATTAGACCCTCCAAAAAATAGAGCCCCTCCTCCAAATATTTAGTAAAGTTAACCCTTCTCATATCTAGTGACATTTGAATAGAGAAGTGGATGCAGACAAACTAAGGGCAGAAAAGATCACCTTTTGAAACATAGAAGGTCCATAAACATTCACATATCATATCCCATGACCATTATGCACTATGTAATTATCACTTCTTTGTTGGATAGGGGTAATCAGAAAAGGTTAAGGTTTAAGGAGGGGTTCCATCACCCTCCTCAAATTCAAGTCATGCATCCCTCAACTTCGTTTTTTAAGGATGACACCTCCCCATCTTCCTCATGCACTCCCTCTCCTTTTACACCACCCCCTTCTCCTCCTCCCTCACTTCCCCTTGAACCCTCAAGCTCCTCTCCCATACCGTACCCTCCACCTTCCTCTGCCTTTGCACCACCCTCCTTCCATCTCCTTAGCCCTCCCCTCTTTGCTCTATTGTTGCTACCATGGACATAGATCAATGCCACTATTGCTCTTATGCATTAACTAGGGAGGTTTGGCCTCTGATCCTTAACAACACTGATTGAGATTTAAAGGATACCCAAGGAGATGACATCAAATACATTTCCCTTTCAATCTTCTTGGTGGAAGACATGAATGAAAAATTGCCTAAGGGAAATGGAAGAGAAGAGGGGATYCTACAAGCTAGAGCAATATGGCCAACTACAAGTAGCCAAGCATTGTGGAAGGGAAAACGAGGTCTCTAGCTCAAGCAAAGAATGCGTAACTGGAAGAGTCAAYTRTAGCCCTCTTGGAACTGGTTATTCAAATTGCCAATTATGTGGGTTAACCTATTCCATAAAGAATACTATTGGGACCTTTGTGTAGAGTAGAGTTGATGGTAGAACCATACACCAAAATCTAGGTGGAATTAGCAACCAATACTGCTTTGAAGTAATATGTGTTGTTGTTTTCTATTTTCAATCAGTCAGTGTAATACCCCCATATGCGCATTCAACATAATGTGTAAGTATGCGTTAATTTGGTAAGTGAATTATCATTTTGTTAAATTGGAATAGTATTTAACAATAATAATATAATAAAAGGTGCACTTAGGGTTATAACTCCCTAGGAGCACCAAGAGGCTAATGAACCAACAAGTGGGGAAGTAGGGGGAACCATTACACATTATTTTATTATTGCTGCCAAGTGCCTATCTCCAAAGCCTTTCTATCCTTTTGTATTACATGCCTTATGTTTATTCCCAAAGCTTTGTGGTAGGGCATGTGCTCTCCATGAAAACTTAATGTTCATGCATGCTTTTGAGAAGGTAACATTTGGGAAAATCATTCATTCATTCTATCATTTGTATGCTAGTGCTGAGAAAGTACATGTTGCCAAGGGGATATGTTTCCATAGTTTGCTGATGTGAATGAATGTGGAAACCATGACCGAGTTTACAGGTAATGGCTAAGTTACAATTGAGATTCTATGATTCCCAGCAATAGAGATTCCCTGACCAATTTGTATTGAAGCACCAAAGGGAAGAGGGATAGCCCGAGGGACTGTTTAGCAAAGAAGGGGATCTCATTCCTTGTGTTATGCAAGGTTAAGGGGGTAGAGAGGTTGGTGAGTGAGACTGTTGTAGTAAGAATGGGTTGAAAGGTTAATTATTTGCTTATGATACTTAGATATCGGGTTGAGTGAGAGAAAGCAAAGCCATATCCAGTAAAATCACCCCTGTTGTTTCATTTCCTAACATGGGGGTGGCACTTACATGAGTTGGTGCTTATGGTTGGGAGGAAAAATACTCCCATGGAGCTATTTCCCCAAGTGCAACTTATAACATATAAGTAATTTGGTCTGTATTGTTATGTTTTGACCACTAATGCTTGTGATATTGCTATAGATGACAAATATGTGCTTAATTGAGAAAAATGCAAGTCTAGAATCTAACATTGTTTTGTGAATGCATGTTGGACCGTCTAGGAGATAATCAAAAGCAAAGTTTATGGCTATTACTACCATCATTTGTAAAGCATAGAGCATAATTATACCTTTATCTTGTAGATTAAGCTTCAACTATGTCAAATTGTTGTAAATAACATTGTAGGTATCACATAAAATTTATGAAAACACTTGATATGTATGCTCTTTCTTTTTCCTATGTATTGGTAGTCAGTATTCCATGTATAAATAAACAATATGATTTATGTGTTGAATGGCTAAATGTGTATGGGGTAATGAATTAATTTAGAATAGAAAATGCTATTTCCATTATTATTTTTTATGTTTGCATATAAATTATATAATATAGTGAGAATGTCTATTCTTATGGAGCAAAAGAAAATTTCTACTTTTAATCAAATCCTACCCTCCCGGATTCTCACAAAGCCCCTACCTCATTTCATCGAGCTTCCTATGGCCTAAAGGAGTGGAAATCACATAGAAGATCAACGCACTTGGTGCTGGGCGATGGTGTGGGCTTAGAAGATCTGTGCAAGATGTCCACCTATGCACTGGTGGGTCGGTTCTCCTACAAAAGATTGAGCACTCAACCTCTGGAGGACTGAATAAAGATTAAGTGGTTACCTCTCTTAGGATATTCACCGTAAGTCCTCTACCTCAAAAAAGGTTGGCTATGTTTACACTGTAAGTCACCTGAGGACGCTACTCTGTTATTATCTTCATTGTGGGTCTACGGTGGTAGCAGCCTCATGCTCAAGCGCTGGAGACTGGCCTTCAATCCGGACACTGATTTCTTCCAACTCAGACATCTTTGGGTGCTTCTCCCAAGCCTTCCACTTCATCTCTGGAATGAAGGAGCCTTTAGAGCTATAGGCAACTCCCTAGGCAAGTTCATAGCTCTTGACACACAGTCACTCAATGGTCCTTTGAGGAAAATGGGCAGAGTTCTGGTTGAGATGGACATAACTGTTGGACTGCCGGAAACACTGGAGATCAAATGGAGAGGACAGAAACTACTACAGAACCTGGACTATCTCGGGCTCCCTTTCCGTTGCAACCTTTGCCGTGAAACTGGCCATCTCCATCGATCTTGCCCTGGTAAGTCTTCGATAGACTCTTCTGAAGATGTCGACCTACACCAAAACCCTCCCGACTATATGGATGCAGACCCATCCCTTGCTTACTTGGATACGCCCCCTGAACCTCCCTCTCATCCCTTAACTGGGCAAGCTGAATCTCCGATGTATAAGTTGAACCAGCTCTGCCCTTCTCTCTTTAAATCCCTTTCTGTTGCTGAGAAGGAAACCATTAATAGCTACCATTGGCTCTTTTCCTCCTACAGTGCAAAGTCCCCCCTCCCAGAAGTTGAGATGCCACAATCACCTACCTTTTCTACCCCCTCAACTCACTGCCCCCTTCCGACTACTATTGACACTGCAGAGCTCCCTGCCTCTTCCCACTTCTCGCCCCCCCTTCCTTCTTCGCTTCCGGCCAAGCAGCCAAGTCCTCCTTTTTTCTCTATGGAACCGAAAGTATCCCCATCGGTGCTTCCAGTTTATAGACAGCCTGAGGATGATGATGAAAACCTCTTGGCTGCGCTGAACTCCTCGACATCTACCATCTTTCTTCCAGATAACACTTCATAGTTACCAATTTATCGGGGTAAAGAACTCATTACTCCTGTTGCAGAGGCTGGCACTTCTTCCTTACAACACACTGAAAAAGATGTCAAAGCCTTTGCTTGGTCGTGAGGCATTGGTGCTGAACTCTCCCCTCTCTAGACACAAATTTCCAGAAAGAAAAAGGAGCTATTGAGCTCTCAGCAAACTGCTTCTGTCATTCCCACTCAGGACGGAAAGGCCCTTAGAGCAATGAAGGCCTTGGCACGATCTAAGTAATGATTGTTCTCTCCTTAAATATACGAGGGATCGGAGGCACCCTCAAGGCTGCTTCCTTTCGAAGACTGCTGGAGCGATCGAAGCCCAATATCATCTTTCTCCAAGAGACCCTCTTGGCTGATAAAAAATCCAGAGATTTCGTGCATCAATTTCGCACTTCTTGGGTCACAGCGGCTGTAAACTCCATAGGAAATTCCGGTGGCTTGCTGGTGGCATGGGATCCCAGTCTTTTTGATTTGAGACCCTTCCTGTCGAGTGGGGGCATTCTATTGTTAGGCCACTGCTTAGCTACAAAGCAGGAGGTGGTGTTACTAAATGTCTACGGCCCCTGCTTGGACAGACCGTTGTTCTGGTCGCACCTGGAAAATAGTGTTCTACTTTCCTTACCGAACCTCATTCTTGGCGGTGATCTAAACATCATTTTATCGATAGACAAACACTGGGGAGGATCCTTCTTGCCGGGTCCTACCGAAGCCTTCTACAGAGAACTCTTTGCCTCCAAAAATTTGATCGCTGTCCTGCCGACCCGTTTGGTCCCTACGTGGCGAAATGGGCGGTCCGGACCTGATGTTATAGCCAGACGACTGGATCGTTTTCTAGTTGCTGATGGTTTCTTGTCATCTTCTGGATTTCCAACCTCGTGGGTGGAGTTCCCCTTCGTTTCAGACCTTGCTCCTATCCTCCTTCAGCTGATGCTTCATGCGCTACACCGATCGCCTCCGCTCAAGTTCAACCACCATTGGCTTTCATCTGCTGACTACTCTGCTTTAGTCCACTTTGTCTGGATGGATCCTTGTTTCCTATCTGAAGAAAACCCACAGCTGCGCCTCGTATGGAAACTGAAAGTCCTCAAATCAAAATAAAAAACTTGGTACAAAGAAAAAAAAACAGCGGAAAAGTCCCRTTTACATAAGCTGGAGTCTGAGATTATTCAAATCATTCTCAAATCAACTACATCCACCTTGACCGTGGAGGAGTCAGTTAGTCTAAAGTTGCTTGAAACAAATAGAGCCTCCATTCTTCGGGCAGAGGAAAATTGTTGGAGACTTCGCAGTCGTGCAACCTGGTTAAAGAGTGGAGACTCTAAACTCCAAATTCTTCCACAAAGTGGCAAGTTACAACAAGAACAAAAAGATTATTTGGTCAATTAAAAGAAACGGGGATGGGTTTCTTCGTGGGCAGGAAGCATTAAAGGACGAGGCCGTCTCGCATTTTAAACATTTGTACAAAGCCACCAGGAATCTCAATCTTCTGGAAAACTGTTCTACGACCAACCTTTTCTCTCATTTAGTTTCTGCAGATGATGCCACTGACCTTTACAAACCTGTCTCACTTTCTGAGCTTAAAGACATTCTGTTACACTTCAAAAAAGAGAGGAGTCCTCGGCCTGATGGCTAGACGACAAAATTCTTCATTTTCTTTTTTGATCTCGTAGGAGTGGATCTCCTCCAGATGGTGGAAGACTCCCATATCAAAGGAAAGATTTCTGGAAGCCTTAATTCCACCTTCCTGGTCTTGATTCCGAAAGAAAACAACTCACTCTCCTTTAGTGACTACCGACCGATCTCCCTGTGCAACCTCATTTATAAGGTAATTTCAAAAGTTATCTCTAACCGGATCAAGCCCTTTCTTGGAAGGAGTCTCTCAGTGGAACAACTGGGATTCTTGAAGGGCAGAAGAATCCAGGATGCTATTGGAGTAGCCCACGAGTGCATCCACAACATCAAGCAAAAAAATTTAAAGGTGCTGGTCATGAAGCTCGACCTCAAAAAAGCTTTTGACGGCATTGATTGGGAGTTTTTGAGACTAATCTTACACTCAGTGGGCTTTAGTGACAAGTTTAATAATTGGATTTTGTCCTATGTCACCAGTGCTAATTTCGCAGTGATGATCAATGGAGAGGCAACAAGTTTCTTCAAAAGTGAGAGGGGGCTCCGTCAGGGATGCCCACTCTCCCCCTACCTCTTTATCTTGATAATGGAAGGCCTTAGCCTCCTCCTCTCTAAAAGCATCACCGAACACCACATTTCTGGCATAAAGGTTTCAAAGTTCATAAAGATCGTCCATCTTATGTTTGTCGACGATGTTCTCCTCGTGACGAAAGTTGATCTCACGGAGTGGTTAGTAATCCAAGACATGTTACAACTCTTCTGCTCTGTTTCGGGATTATCCATCAATTACTCCAAATCCTCCGTCCACTATTGGGGTCTAACTGATGTCAAACTTCTTCTCCTCAAAGACTCCATCCCCTTCACCTTTATTGACCTGAGTGAAGGCTTCAGATATCTTGGATTCCAGCTGAAGCTGGGAGCCTCCTCTCCTGAAGATTGGCGTTGGCTTGTGGCAATTTTTGAAAGAAGAATTGGTTTTTGGTGTAATAAATGGTTGTCTCTGGGTGGACGCTTTACCCTGGTAAAATCGGTGCTGGAAAGCCTTGTTGTTTTCTGGATGACTCTGGAGCGGATCCCAAATAAGATCATCATTATTCTTCGAAGACTCTCTTTTAATTTTCTATGGAATGGCCAAGCTGGCAAGCACCGTTTTCATCTTTGCAACTGAGATTCACTGTCAAAACCTCCAAGGGCAGGGGGCCGGGGTCTCAAGAACCTCTCCACCTTCAACACGACCCTCCTGGCTAGTTCTTTCTGGAGAGCAGTCACACACGACAACATTTGGCACTGAATCATATTGGAAAAATACATGGGCTCCCAGTCGCTTCTCAACTGGCTTCGAAAGTCATCGTTCCAGCTAAAGAGGGCTTCTCCCTTTTGGAAGGGCCTGGTCGCTTCCTCTCTGGTGATACTCCATTGGCTCCGTTGGAAGCCTAGCTTGGGTAAGGAGATTATCATTGGAAGGGACAAGATCCTCGGGCTGGAGGATCAGTCGCTACTCTCGTCGACTTTGAGATCGCAGCTCTATTCTTTAAATGTTTTGTTTCTAGCACATATTAGAGTATCGATTGACGTCCTCCCTCTTCCGGATAGATGGATGGGAAGCGACGATTTGTTTTTAAGTGGATCGAGTGCCACAGAATGGAACAACTTTACCATTGCACTTAAAAGTGTCGGCATCTCCCTTACTGAAGAGTCGGATTCATTTCTGTGGGCTGGAGGGGATGCCACGGGCATCATCACGGTAAAAAATCTATATGCTGCTCTCCTTCAACAGCTGAACCTCGGCACTGATAATTCGTGGCTTCTCCAGCTGTGGAAATGGGCGATCCCTCTTAAATATAAACTCTTCATCTGGCTTGCTGGAAAAGAGAAAATTCTCTCCTGGGACATGCTCCGACGGAGAGGCTGGGAGGGCCCTGGGATCTATCTACTTTGCARCCGAGCTTTTGAGGACATCCACCACCTCCTGGTACACTGTGATTTTACTAAGGAGGTCTRGAATTGACTGCTCAAGCACTTTTCTCTTTCCTTTTCCTGGAGYAGCGTCTCCATCTCGGATTGTTTTACCTTGTGGTCCACACAAAAATCTGCTCCGCTTTGTTTGGCTGTCCATGTCTGCTGRCAGATTTGGATAGAACGRAACAAAGCRATTTTTGAGGATCRCCMTCCTTCCTTGCYTGCTGTTRTTCACARAGTTTTGGCCYMCTTCWACTGGCAAYCRTCTAYGGTWAARTCCTTCCCTTACAAAGCTTGTGATTTTAAGATGGYTGAAGGGTACACTTTAGCTTKCTTCGATGGARYTGCACAGTCAAAYGGCYTATGTTGTGGGGYTGGAGGCACCTTCAAAAACCATCCGTCGAGGATCACAAAGTGGTTCATCAATTGTGGAGTGGGTACAAATACTAAAGCTGAACTCATGGGTTTATGGGCCTCCCTCACTCTAGCTTCCTTTTGGTCTATCAATCACTTACACGTCCTTGGTGACTCGAGAGTTATTATCGACTGGATAACTCAAAAATGCAAGCTTCATTCAGTCCATATTGAATGCTGGAAGCAAAAAACGCTGGAACTATCCAAACACTTCACCGACATCAACTTCCATCACATTTCCAGATCACACAATAGGGAGGCGGACACTCTTTCAAAGAGGGCCCTAAATGAAGTGGTAGGGAGACTCTCGGTCTACCACTGTGATAGAGGGATAGAGAGTCTTATTTCCTACATTGATATCTTTGAATGATGATGGTTGTCCCTCATTGCTGTAGATAGTTGACAGTTTATTGAAAGTTTTTTTTTTTTTCGCTTGATTCACTTTCCAGTGTTCTCTCCGCTTTGCTGGCCTTGTCTCCATCATAGCACTGCTGTCTTGATTGTAATGGTCCCCCACTGCTAGTGCGCTGACCATGTTTCAAGCTTGCTGCAACTTACTTTGTAAACGAATTTATACCCTATATAAATTTGAGAAAATTTTTTCTTGGAAAAAAAAGTTAGGGATAAAAAAGTCTCCACAAATATAATTATAATCATTATTGTAAATAAAAAAATTAACAATACAACTACAAAATAATGTGACTATATAACTGTCCCTGAGGTGTAGGACAGTCGGTGACGAAGTGTGTTGTTAAGCCATTCCGTGATGTTAAAGTCACCGGTTCGAAACCCGCGGGGACAAAAAATCCAACCATGTTAAGGGTTGGTGTGGCTCAGGCCGGATGCGATCCCCGGATGATTTTGATGACTTAGATGCCCCTGAGTCGCGGTTTCTCAAGCCACAGGTTAATTGCAGGTCCTGCACAAATTAACAAACAAAAATGTGACTATATAACTTTTAAAATTATAAATATAGTTATCAATTAAATCTAAAAAAAAATGAAATCTAAAAAAAAGTGTTGATGGTTAAAATCGAAGTAAAATTAAAAAAAAAAATGCAAGCATATGGCTATGAATTAAAACTACCAAAAAAGTGCATTTATACAGTTCTTTATATTTTAGATTATCGAACTAATTGTCAAGGAACACCATAAAAGGCCGTGTAATTAAAAACTACAAAAACCTAAGTGGAGACTATGGTTGCACATTAACACTACAAAAATCCCTATTTGCATGTGGGGGCTCAATTAAAATATAGAAAGTGGTAGTGAATTAAAACTTAAAAAAAGTTGTTGTCAATTAAAAATTTAAAAATTGTACTTGTGTATGGTCTTAAAGTAATGGTCAATTAAATTTAAAAAGGAAAAAGGAAAGTGAACGTTAGTAAAAAACAATTACAAAATTTGATTATTAATTATGAGTAGCAAGTTTTAGATCAAATTAAATTTTTTATGAAATTCAAAAATATTATATATTGATTTTTTCTCAATATAAATATGATAAATAAATTTTCATTATTTATATTTTTGATACTTGTTTAAATAGTTTTATAATTGTAAATATATATAGTGTTAATTTTAAGATCATAGTTAAGCTAGACA
>JASDQU010013497.1:72077-88102 GCA_032191745.1 Picea mariana | reverse complement strand
TCCCGGAAACTATACCTTCGAAACCCCAAGTGGTGAAGTCGCGATGTTGCTCAAACATAATTAATTAAAACACTTAATCTGGTTTACCTTCTGGTTTAAATAAATCACATCATAGTGATCTCAGGATTTCGCGACTCAGCTAGCGCTCCTCCCGAAAACTATACCCTCGAAGCCCCGAGCCGCGAAGTCGCGATATAAATTAAAACATGATTAATTAAACACTTAATCCTGGTTACGTCCTCTCTTAACTAAATCTAATCATCGCGATATCGGGTTTTAGAGGCTCGAAAGGTTAGAGTGAAAACTTCCGATACGGCGAACGCCGAAAGGATGATTAAAGTTTAAGTAAGCTTAATCAAAAAAGCTAAGCCAGCTTAATCACTATTCAATACAAATAATAATATGCATAGTCTACGAGGTAATTTTAAATTTCCTTGCGCCACCTTGTGTCATGAATCGTCGAAATTTATGGCATTAATTGGAAATGAGGCGAAATGACAAGTAAGGATAGGGTCTTTATTGCTAAATCTATCTCTAAATATGATTTGATCATTCTGTTCATAAAGACACCTAGATTTTAAATGATCGAAGATATAGATCTTTTTCCTTTCCGTTTTATTCATAAAGGTCATTTCTATCCCACGCAAATAAGTTTTTCACAACAAACTGATCTCTGTATGTATACGCATTTTTATTGCAGGAGAGCTAAGTCACAATCTTCTGTCATGGCCCCACGAAAAGCGTCCAAGACAAGTGCTGAGATTTCGGGACAAGGCTCCAATAATGCTTCGGATACTTCACCTTGAAGAGTCGATTCTGTACGAACCTGGTCATACATCTCAGAGGTTTTGCAATCAGATGTGGTGAACTATTTGGACGATTCCAGTGACAATGAGAAACATGACATGACTACCAAATACAAGATCATCGTCTAGGCAGAGATCCAAAAAGTAGTGGCCAGGCCACATCTTCTGCCTTACTATGACATGATCCAATGGGCGCTAGATCATGTAGATATCCCTACCAGGACCATCATCAACAAGCAGAAGGTCACTGTTGGGACATTTAGACCAGAAAAATTATAGGCGATGTACAAGTTACCACCCACGTCGAACTTCACATACAATGCATAGTTTCTAGAGGATTTTAAACATAAGGAGTGCGAGCAATACAGGAAAATTTTATCTGATTTGATCAAGGATTGGGTCTCACACCCATCGAAGTTCAGGGTAGACAACAATGGAATTTATTCCATATCTTCTTTGGAACCACAGTTCAAATACATAGCGATGATGACCTATAGATTGTACGGGAGGGAAGACACCGCACATTTTTTCCTCCCATGGGTGCCTCAGATGCACACAGTAGCAAAAGGCTCTTCTTTCGACTGGGCCAAACTGTTATCAGATAGTCTGACCAATCGGATTACAGAATATTGGACGCAGAGGGCAAGCGGGAAAGCCGCCTCATTTTTTATGTCTGCATACATAATGGATGCCATGTGTTCCATGACACCTTTCCCCTTAATGAGTTGGAGCTGGGCTCCATCGGAGATTGAGCCTATCCATGTCTATCATTCTAAGCTTTGGGAGGATAAGGATTCAGATTTTATATATGAAATCTTCAATTGTGTAATGGTACCAATGCATGTCACCATCTTCGGTAATCCATCGCCCCGGATCTCGGATAGCATTACGGCCAATTTAAGCAGGGTGGCCGACTGGTACATGGAGGAAGAGTTTTCATACATCAAGGTTTTTGGCGCTTTTGTACCTCCACATGATCTACCATTATTTATACCCGACAAGTTGGCCTACTGTGAGATCGCCATGCAAACCATGATTGGTGGCATAAGTAAAGAGCTGAAGGAGTTTTCAAAGAAGGTATGGCCACCTTTCCCCATTCATTTAAACACCTATTCTTTATTAGATTTTGGGCATGCAAAGGCCAAGGCAACAGCCTTAGAAGATATAAAATTAGTCAATATTGAATTCAAGAAACACGACCCACAGAGGGTTGTAAGTAATCACTTAGATAGTTGTGGCCTTAAAAGGTTTGAGCACAAGAATTCGCCTCATGATGATATTTTCTGAGGCACGAGATTGTATGCTGAGGTTTTGGCTTGGATACAAGCCCTGTCGCCCGAAGAGAGGGCTGATGTTTTCAAGTTCCAAGAACATAGGTGGAGCTGCCTTCCCCCAGTATTATGGGGCAAGAATCCAACGACCGTAGAGGTGCCGAAAACAAAGGCCGAAGGCTCTAAAGATTCAACACCCGACCAAGAAAAACAACGAGATAAAGAAGAGCAAGCTGGGGGCCTGAAACAAGAAGCCAAGGCTTTTGATCCTCCAAGCAAGCCAACTTTAGTCATTACTCTAGGGAAATCATCTAAACAGGTCAGTAATCCCATTATTTCTGTTACTCCCCTGCAGTCAACAAAGGGAATACCAGATGCAGGTTGGATTTTTTGTGAAGAATTAACACCCATATCAGTGGAAGAGCTACCTCCAAATGAATTTTTCTTTGATAAGAAGAGAAAGGCAGTCGTGAGACAAGAACTCTACCAAGAGGAAGGTACTGTATCCAAGAAATTTAAAATTTTAACCGATGGAAGAACCATGAAGAAGGAAGAATTTGCAACGCAAATAACAGGAGCATTGGGTGCTTTCACTATGGCAAACCAATATTCAGTCGAGACCCTAAAAGATCAGCTGAAGCGAAAAAATCATCTAATAAATACATTAGATGCTAAACTAGCTACGACAGAATCTGTTACCAAAGATCGGGCGAATGCAACTTTGGAGCAAGCTAGAATAGATGATCAAAATGAAATCGAGTGGCTCAAAGCTGATCTCGAACAGTCACAGCTGATGGTTTAGACAAGCCAGATACAAATAGTCCAGCAAGGAGAATTGATAGAGCAGCTTCGGGCCAAATTAGAGTTAGCCGAAACCCAGGTAATCGATATTGGGATATTTCAATCCCAAGCAATAGAAATCAGAAAAAGCTTATCGGTGGTGCAACAAGGTCTGCTTGTTAAAGTAGAAACTAATCAAAGTAGCTGCCAAATCATTGATCAGATATTGGAGAACCTTTCTCTCAGAGAAAGGGAAGTCAGAGCGGCTCGGGTTGTGTTCTAGGAGGCTATTATAGCCACAACGAGAAAGGAAATAAGCAGTAGTTCCAGTTTTCCCATCTCAGAGCAGACCAGGGGCAATATCTTGTTGAAAGAATGGGAGAGAAATATATCTGAAGGAAGACAACAAGCTAAGGAGATAAGAAAATCTTGTGAAGAGACTTTCAGTTTGTTAAATGGGATGTGATTGGGTCCTAATGGTGAAAGTGGCATTGAGATACTGGGTTGGATCAATACAGCCAAATATCTGCTAAATATCAAGGAAAATGAAGAAAGAGAATTAGCCGAAATTTCACAAATAACCCAGATAGACATACTTCAAATAGATAAATGGCTAATTAAACCAAGCGTATTATTATGTTCTATGACTGCCAAAGACCAGCAGGTGGAAGGAAAGTTGCCACGATTGGTGAAAGATTGTTATGTTTTTGAGGCCAATAACCAAGTAGAACCTTCTAAGCTGATATCATAGTTGGTGGAGAAGTGCGTTATTTGCACAGAGCAAGCGAAAAGGCAGGTTTTGGGTACCAAATGAGGACAGAGATAAAGAAATGAAATGTTTTAACTCCTTTGATTGTAACCGAAAACCTCTGGAACGATTGAGATTCCAGCATATAAAATCTGTATAAATATACATTTTGTAGAAAGAAAAGAGGCTGGACCTTTTTGGTCATATTGTAAGAGACGCTATCTTCTTTTTGAGAATTAATAAAAAGCAGTCCGGAGAATCCTGATTCTGTCAAGACTGTGTTATGAGTTTGTTCTCTTTGTTATTCATATTCAATTTTATTTCTCTTATATACATCTGATGAATGTTGCACTGCAATTTAGTAAAACTTCTACTGTGGTTAAATTTTATTCATCTATATCGTTTACAGTTTTTCCTCTGTATCAGCTAACAACAGATACAAGACCTGTGAACCTTTAAGTTGTCATATTTTATGCTTCATCAGATGCCTTCTTAGTCTATTTTCTTCCTCTGTTTAAGGAGTGAGATTCTCCCTTGATAGGAGCCTTACTTTATAAACAGCTAAATGTTTTTCTCATATTTCACACACTATTTATTTCAAATATAACACAGTTACAGAAAAAGGCCTTTGGTTTGCATTTTGTCTTTAACATTAATTTCACAGTTCTCTTTATAAGATCAAATTGATACAGCATAAAAAACTTTCAGATTTCTTTTAAATTTTTCTGTTCCTCTATGACTGTCCCCGTTGTAAGACAACCTAATATTGAACTCGGTTTATCAGGTCAAACCCATATCGCGTTAAATCTTTTATATACTATACTTAAAACAACCACCACCTAGGTAGAACTTGAGCGTTCATGGGCTACAATAGAATGAGATATAAACATCCAGGAACATTTGGAAGCTAGACAACGACAACCTAGAAATTAACCCTATCTTCCTTTCCCAAAGTTATACTATCCTCCCTTTTTACACCTTACTAACTTTCGGATGCCTAGACACTGTACTTTTTAAAGCCTTAAGTACAGACTCTGGAACAACATATTTTTGGCACCATTGTCGGGGAACGAAGTTACGAAACCTTTTCCTTGGGAAGAACGACATATATTTTTAAAGTTTCACCCTTTGATAGTGAACAAAGAGTGGTCACTTTCTAAAGGCTTTTCCTATATTTCACTTGGAAACTCTACATATAAGTAAGCTGCCATCGGGTCAAAGGAATACCAAACAAAACCCAGAGAGCAAGCATACCACGCATGTTTAAGATCCCGAAAAAATACTGAAAGCTAGAGGTTCTCTTAAGCCGACTACTGTAGTCTATCAACTTAAGCACCCGCAGCCCAAGACCAAGACTTCTTTTGAACCTTCAACTTCACATAGCACCCCTCCCAAGACCACTAATTCATTTTTAGCTAGTTCTGTAGTTAAAAGTGAAATCCTTCAGAAAACCTCTGTCGGACACAAAGGTAAAAACCCTACAGTAAATTTATCAGCGGTTGATATCCCGCCGACTCTTTTTTTAGATTTCCTAACCTCACCAAGTCTTGAAGAGTATACTATATGTTCAAATCTCACACCTGTGGGATCCCCTGATTACGTCTCCTGCAAATCTGAGGAGTCAAGTCCTCGCATCCCTGTTCAATCGTCTTTGCTTTTATCATCCCTCGAAGAAGCAAGAAATCCACTTTTAGTCTTTCATAACCCTTTATATAACACACCCTTTCCTCATCAGGTAGTACCAATGGCAGTCGCCAGAGGAGGATAAGGGGGCCAAGTGCCTCCCCCGCCCCCTAGAGTTTTCACTAAAGTGGCTGCAAGATATGCTCCTTTGGTTCTACCCGTACCTCTTCATAACCTTCCTGAAAATTATATAAAAAATTTACCAAAATTTACAAGGGAAGGGGACTTAACTGCAGCCAAACATATAAATTTCTTCGATCAGTTCGCTGATATTTTAGGTTTGGAACATGAAGATGTTTATTTGAGATTGTTTGTTCAAACTTTTGAAGGACAGGTACAGACCTAGTTTCAAAGCCTACCCGCAGGGTCTATCCTTTCTTACGATGCCTTAGAAGATGCCTTTCTTAGACAATGGGGTGAGAGAAAAGACCACTTATATTATCTGACCGAGTTCAGATCTTTAAAGAAAAATAATTCAAAAACAGTTATGGAATTTATCCAAATATTTAACAAACTGTATAATAAGATCCCAGCTGAAGTTAAACCTTCCCAACCTGCAACCAAAGTAACCTTCGCAGGAGCTTTCGAACTTGACTTCGCCCTTCTCTTAAGAGAAAGGCGGGGGGCTACCTTAACCCGAATGCAGGATGATGCTGTGGAAATCGAATCTAACATGACGGCCTCTGGTAAGTTGAAAGCTAGGGTAGAAATAGGAAATAGAGAAACCAAACGTTTTAAGCAACAAGCGGGACCCTCAGGATCTAATAGATACACATACGACAAAATGGATGATATCGCTAGGATAATTAAAGAGTTATCGAATAAGATTTCCAGAATGGAGCAAGATCAATCCAAGAGTGATCCTTTCATTAAAAGAGAATTCAGAAGAAACCCCAACCCTCAAAATCAACAAAGGCAGATTAAAAATGAAGATCAGAAAATTCAAACCCCGTTAAAAAATGAAAATTTTATAGGAGGAAATGACCTGGAAGATTTTGAGGGACTTGAAGAAGATGTGACAAATTTAGGCGATGACTTCATTCAACCCTATGTAACTAAAGAGGATTACGAGAGGTCGTTAAACACACCTCAACCATCAAATGAAGATGATGATATTAACAACAATGATTTCACTGTATGTCAAGAAATGTCTAATTCCATGACAGTTGGGGTCCAATCGAGGTATAACTTGAGGTCTAAAAACAAACCTACGTTGATTTCTCAACCGAAGAAAATTCTCCCTAGAGGTGAAATATATGTGCCTGCCTCGAAAGAGACTGAAACATCTACCAACAAAATAAAAGAGGTAGACTTGTTGGACCTCAAAACGAAGGAGGTTGAGACCAAATCAAGGGAAATCAAGACAACTGAGACACTCACACTGGTAAGTAAACTCATGAGTAATAAATCTGCCCAGACAAATAAGTTGGAGAGGAAAGAGACTAAGGTTTCAACCAGAGAAACGGACAAGGTTAGAGGTGGTTTTAGTTTTGAAAATGAGATAAATAGGATAAAAATACCAATCTCGTTGGTTGAATTAGCAAAGAATCCTGCATATCGAAAGCAGATAACCAAAGTGATAGGTTGTTCATATCAAGAAAGTCAATCAGATGTAATAAATTTGGAAGATGATAAGCCCAATATCACTTTCAGTCCACATTTCGAGGGTGCCAGAGACACCGTTGCTCCTTTCTATATCACCCTAAATGTACACGATCGACTACTACATAACTGCATGCTAGATTCTGGAGTTCACATAATGTGATGCCCAAAACAATTATGGATAGACTAGGCCTCGATATCACCTGAACTTACCGAGATCTCTACTCTTTCAATTCGAGAAGAGTTAAGTGCATGGGTATGATAAAAGATTTAGTAGTCACCCTTGCATAGGTCCTAGTAAAAAGTGTCTTGATGGACGTAGTTATTGTTGATATCCCCCCAAAGTATGGCTTACTACTATCAAGTTCATGGGGAGCCAAACTTGGGGGGTCCCTCCAGCTAGACATGACTTACGCCACAATTCCTGTATTTGGTGGGCAACTTACTCGGTTATACAGAGAAACGAGGTTAGCCTATACAGTGAGCGATCCTCAAAACCCTAACAATTTTCCTGTTTACATTGCTGATCAAGATATAGGAAATTGTATTTTGTCTTTTGACGATGGTATAAACAATTTCACAGAAGAAAGTTATATAGATGAGAAAGAATCTGAAAATATGCATAGCACAGGGATCTGGAAAATGTTTTTCGACGGTGCTCTGTCATGTGAAGGAGCAGGTGCAGGAGTACTTTTTGTGGCACTTGAAAATAATTTTGTTGTCCCTTTTTCTTATAGGCTTCAATGGGATATAGACTACACTAACAATGTATGTGAATATGAGGCCTTAGTATTAGAATTGGAAGCTGCCAAGAAGCTGAACATAAAGAACCTAGAAGTATATGTAGACGCTGAGTTGATAGTCAAACAGATGAATCGACAATACTAGGCCAAACACCCTAGATTGAGAGCATATAGAAATTGTACCTGGGATCTAATAGATAATTTCTTCTTGTTCATAAATATTCACTTCATCCCACGCACCGAAAATTTACAGGCCAATTCGTTAGCCAAGGCAGCCTCGACGTTCACTCCCCCCATAGCTTTTAAATTAAAATACCATATAGAAGTAAGGCACAGACCATCCATCCCAAACAACATACAACACTGGTAGGTTTTTGAGGATGACAAACAGATCAGGAAGTTCCTAGAAGCAGTGGGCAAATTTTTTGAAACACACATCGATCAAGAGAATCAAAATGATCATACATGGATCATGCAAGAAGGAGAAGACCCTCAGGAGTTCCGAGAAAAAATTGCCAACCATCGCATGTTAGTTTTAAAAAGTAATCAGATTCCAAAGGGACTAATCCCCCTGGAAATACTTTTCAATCAAAATGACATGCCTTTAAAATCCACTCTCCGACCCCAACCAGAAGAGGTTGAAGATTGTGATGTAGGGACAAAAGAGGAACCTAGGATGGTGAAAATATCAAAGTACCTTCCTCCTGAAGTGAAAAATAAGTATAAAGATTTGCTTGCACGATATAAAGACATTTTCGCTTGGTCTTACGAAGAGATTAGGACCTATGACACTACTGTGATCGAACACAAGATACCTCTTAAGCGTGGTGTCAAACCCTTTAGGAAAAAGCTTAGACAAATCAACCCTATCTTATTACCCGTAGTCGAAAGAGAAGTTAAGAAGATTTTAGACGTGAAAATAATAGTACCAATGAGATACTCCGATTCGGTGGCAAACCTAGTCCCCGTTAGAAAAAAGAGTGGGGAGATTAGACTGTGTGTTGATTTCATAAATTTAAATAAATCTTCCCTCAAAGACAACTATCCTTTACCTAAAATGGATCACGTCTTAGAAAAAGTAGTCGGAGCAAATAGGATGTCTATGATCGACGATTTCTCTGGGTACAATCAAATTGCTGTAAATGAACAAGATAAAGAAAAAACAACCTTCACTACACCCTAGGGTACATTCATGTATGATAAAATGCCTTTCGGTCTAATGAATGCAGGTGCCACCTTCCATCGTACTATGGATATCGCTTTCGTCGGCGAAAGAGACAATTTTGTAGTTATCTATCTCGATGATCTAACTGTTTTTTCTAAGTCTGACGAAGATCATTTAATACATCTCAAACAGACTTTCTAAAAATGCCGCAGGTTCAGTCTGTCTTTAAACCCCAAAATGTCTCACTTCGCCATGCGAGAAGGTAAACTCCTGGGCCATATTGTGTCCCGAGACGGAATTAAAATTGATCCCAGCAGGGTTCAAGCTATAGACACAATAAATATTCCTAGAAATGTAAAGGAAATTCAGTCATTCTTAGGAAAGATAAATTTTTTGAGAAGATTTATCCCAAACTTTTCTGAAATTGTGAAATTAATCACAGGTATGTTAAAGAAAAACAGTGAGGTAAAATGGACGGCAGAGGCCAAAGAATCATTTGCACGTATCAAGAGGGTTATAGGCGAGGCACCTGCACTGGCAAGCCCGGACTATCTAAAGGATTTTCTAATTTTCTCATTTGCCTCCGAGCATACCTTTGTCGCGATGCTCCTCCAGAAAAATGAGGAAGGTTTCGAACAACCGATAGCCTTTTTTAAGCAAAAGTCTCAAAGACGCGGAACTAAAATATGATATAATGGAAAAACAAGCATATGTTATGGTAAAGGCATTAAAATATTTTAGAACTTATGTATTGCATTCCAAGATAATCACGTATGTACCTACTAGCTCTATAAAAGATATTTTAGTGCAGTCTGACAGTGATGGAAAAAGGGGACGTTGGCTCGCAAAAATTCAAGAATTTGATCTGGAAATAAAGCCGACGAAACTAGTAAAAGGTCAAGGTTTGGCTAAAATCTTAGCTGAATCTAATTTCAGATCTCTCGGCATAAATAGCATAGAGGGATATGGAGAAGATGAAGATATGAGCGAGGTCTACGAGCAAACAAGTGAAATCAGAATCGAAGAGAAGTTTACCTCCTCTAACTGGTACAAAAACATAGTATCCTACCTACTAACTTTGAAGTGTCCGAGTGATTTATCCCATCCAAAGCCAGAACGCTAAAACTACATATGGTCAAATACTGTATATCTAAGGGTAAATTGTTTTTGAAGGACCCACTTGGCTTCCTGTTGTTTTGTTTGGTTGAATCTGAAATAGAGGAGGTCATAAGCGAATTTCACGATGGAGTGTGTGGGGGACATCACGCTTGGAGAGCGACATCTTATAAAATCATGAGGGCAGGGTATTATTGGCCTATACTTTTCTCGGATGTAAATTCAAAAGTCAGGGCTTGCGACCCTTGCCAATTGTTCACGGGAAAGCATAAACTCCCAGCATTACCTTTAGTTCCAGTCAAAACAAAGGCTCCTTTTCAGTAGTGGGGACTGGATTTTATAGGCGAAATTAACCCCCATTCCAGCACTCAACACAAATGGATCCTAACCGCCACAGATTACTTTACTAAATGGGTAGAGGCTATTCCAACCAGGAGGGCTACAGATTTGGTGGTAATAGATTTCCTAGAAGAAAACATTTTATCTAGATTCGGTTGCCCCCGAAAGATAGTAATAGATAATGCCCAGGCTTTTAAATCTATGGCTATTATCAGTTTTTTCCAAAAATACAATATTGTACTCGACCATTCTACGACATATTATCCCCAAGGAAATGGACTGGCTGAGTCTTCGAACAAGAGTCTGATCAACATAATTAAGAAAGTGTTGAACGAGAACAAGAGATCCTAGCATGCACATTTAAAATACGCACTATGGGAAAATCGGATTGGTACAAAAATATCCATCAGCATTTCTCCTTTCCAGATGGTATACGGGGCTGACGTGGTATTACCTATAAAATTGGCACTTCCCGTAATGAAACTATGGCAAGATGAGAAAGAAGAACCGAACCACGTCACAAGAAGAATAAATCAGCTAATTGAAATACAACAGCACAGGGTCGAGGTGGACGAAAGATTGCAAAAATATCAAGAGGACATGAAAACATTATTTAACCATAAGAAAAAAGACAGGGAGTTTCTTCTAGGTGATTTGGTCTTAAGATGGGATGCAAGGAAGGAAGATTTGGCGAAACACGGTAAATTTGATCATATTTGGTATGGACCATTTAGAGTCGCAGCTTCTGAAGGAAAAAATTCATTTTTATTAGAAAATATGGATGGTAGAATTTTCAACACCCCTGTCAATGGGCATTATCTAAAACACTACATGAAATAATTGGTTCCCAAAGGATTTCCATTGTATATACCGGTTTGTATTTTCTTTCTATTGCATAATTCCCTTGAGGTAAGTTTTCATTTTTTAATAAAGTAGGTCAGTATAAATAGAGATACACAATTTTCAAATACATTCAACTCTTTTAAGGGACACTCTTCGTGTTTACAGGATTTTGGCTTGCGACCTAAACGAGCGAAAGGAGAAAACGGAAAGTCATGTATCAAAGGCCGAATTCAATGAAATCAGGTGATAGAAAAGGTTTTTGGTTGTTTCAAAAGGGTAAGGTAAAGGTATGAACTCCCGAGAATTATGTTCTTTAAGAAAGCAAAGGGCTCCTAAGCGTCGTAAAGATCCCATTAATCTAATGTTTTTGTTTAATTGTTATTAAAAAGAACAATTACTTGCTCTGGGTCCTAAGAAGTTAACTTAAAATAAAGATAGGTGATAGTTAAGTAAAGAATCTCTGGGAAAGGGTTTTCAAAAAATGATTTTAATTTTCAACCCCTGCTCCTCAGTGTACAAAAATCTGTCCATCACCTTTCTTCTGGTTTTCATTTAAAAAAAAAGGGGGGGGGTTCAAGTACCTTTCCAGATTTATATACATAGGGGGAAGAGATTATGTTTTAACTTCGAAAGTTGTAAAGCGTATTTTGGAAAGGAAGCTGGTCTTCATATCTCCTCAGTCTCTTACTACGAAAGTTATGCATAGGTGGATCCTGACCATTCTGGGGTTTTCAACAGTTTCGAAAGATTGAGGCTTGCTCTAAGGAAAACCCCTAGAAATGATTTTTCCCATTTTTCCTATGGGTTAAGGTGTGGTGAAGGATAAGGGAAGGTGGTACCGAGAAATCAAAGTAAGTTAACAGACCTACATTGCAAAATATTATACAAATATCACCCCTCATACAAACTGATTGCCCCCACTTCGTGTTCTAAAAAGAAAATTATAAGACAGATGGTGAAAAGAAAGTCATATCTAATTGTACATCTATAAATTTCATTGGATGTAAGCCAAAAGATATAAGATCTGTTGGATTTCCTAGAACTGTTTTGATTTGTCTTAATGCAGACCTAAATTCAGTGAAGAGAAAGAGAAAGTCATGAAAGGGACTGTAGCTGAGTATGAAACATAGTGAGTATTTAAAACCTTTGCAGAAGTGAAAGACAAGATCTCTTCTTCCCTCTGTTTATCTTTTCCCTAAAGGAAGTTTAACAGAAGTGAAGCAAATGACTCCATTTACCCAATACAGGCACATGGTCTACTGTTCTTCCCGTCTTGCAAGAAGACATGATCCCTAGTTGGGGCCTATGTTGGAGCCGCCTTTTTCAACTGGTTTAATTTTTTTTTTTTTAAGGTCAAATGTTGGTTTTTGAGTTCTTTTTCGCTTCGTGACATTTACCTACTGAAAATCTCAGTAGTCTCGACATGCGAAATAGCGAAGGAAGTTATGTTTCATAACTTATCACTTTATATCGTTAAATGAAAGTTTTTACTTTTGGTACCTCGGAATATTGCTCTTCGGGGGTCACAAGTCACAAGATTTACAAACCCCAATGTGCGAGGTCGCGAAAAGTTTTAAAAGCTTACCTCAGGTGACAACCGAGAGTAAAATTCTTTAAACCCCAGTCAAGTGCTGTCGGATTTTGCGTCTCGGCGTTCACTCTCTCCTAATACATTACTGTCATAACCCAGAAAGACTAAGCCACGAGAATTTCACATAAGTAACCCGGGTTAATGTCCAGAGTGTGTAGTTTTGACCATGGTTAAAGTCTCTCAAGATTTCGCGACTCGGCATACGTTCCTCCCGGAAACTATACCTTCGAAACCCTGAGTGGAAAAGTCACGATGTTGCTCAAACATAATTAATTAAAACACTTAATTTGGTTTACCTTCTGGTTTAAATAAATCACATCATAGTGATCTTGGGATTTCACGACTCGGCTAGCGCTCCTCCGGGAAACTATACCCTCGAAGACCCAAACCGCGAAGTCGCGATATAAATTAAAACATGATTAATTAAACACTTAATCCTAGTTACGTCCTCACTTAACTAAATCTAATCATCGCGATCTCAGGTTTTAGAGGCTCGAAAGGTTAGAGTGAAAACTCTCGATACGGAGAACGCCGAAAGGATGATTAAAGTTTAAGTAAGCTTAATAAAAAAATCTAAGCTAGCTTAATCAATTTTCAATACAAATAATAATATGCACAGTCTACGAGGTCATTTTAAATTTCCTTGCGCCACCTTGTGTCATAAACCATCGAAATTTATGGCATTAATTGGAAATGAGGTGAAACAGCAAGTAAGGATAGGGTCTTTATTGCTAAATCTGTCTCTAAATATGATTTGACCGTTATGTTCATAAAGACACCTAGATTTTAAATGATCGAAGATATAGATCTTTTTCCTTTCTGTTTTATTCATAAAGGTCATTTCTATCTCGCGTAGATAAGTTTTTCACAGCAAACTGATCTCTGTATGTATACGCATTTTTATTGCAGGAGAGCTAAGTCACAATCTTTTGTCATGGCCCCGCGAAAAGTGTCCAAGACAAGTGCTGAGATTTCGGGACAAGGCTCCGACAATGTTTCAGATACTTCACCTTGAAGCGTCGATTCCGTACGAACCTGGTCATACATCTCAGAGGTTTTGCAATCAGATGTGGTGAACTGTTCGAACAATTCCAGTGACAACGAGAAAGACGACATGACTACCTAATACAAGATTGTCATCCAGGCAGAGATGCACAAAGTCGTGGCCAGGCCACATCTTCTGCCTTACTATGACATGATCCAATGGGTGCTAGATCATGTAGATATCCCTGCCAGGACCATCATCAACAAGCATAACGTCATTGTTGGAACTGTTATCGCGCAGTTTGTATTTTAGGTCATAGGCTACAGGATAGTGGACAAACTGGCGTAACAGGAACCTTCCCCACCCACTGTCACCTCGATGGGGAGGTTCTTTCTGTTTAGGGAGGTTAGCCCAGGGGAGACATCCCTGGTAACCTGAGGCTTAAAGAGGCAAAGAAGATAAGGTCAAGAAGTAAGGTTTTCCCTCCTCTCAGGTTACCACCGGTGTTAGATAATCCGACTAATCAACCAATAAACAAGTGAAGTCCCTGTTGAGAACACCTGCTCGGAACAAGACAATAACAACACAATATGTATATTTGCAGATTATAATTCAAAGGGTTAGTACTTCTTAATTATCTGATTTCATTCAATAAGAAATATAATAGAAAAAGTGAGGTCAACGTTTTGCTAAATAGTCTGTGCGAGATCACCAATTCATCAATGTCTATAATAATGACCAAGCCAACAGTATATTCACTCAACAATAGCTCAATAAATGCTTTATGTCATCATTAATTGCTGAGTTAGAAGGGTTGTTGCGTCAAGTATGATGTCATCCCTAGTTAGTGGCATTAGGGTTAGTTAGGGTTTCGAAAATGAAAGTTTTGAAAGATGATTTGTACACTTCAAGCTCAACGTTGTAAGTCTAACCAGTGCTTTAGGGTGAAATGGAGTCAAAAGCAAGGGCAAAAAATCTCAAGAGGACTTACACTTAGAGACTAGAGGGTAGGGTTCCAAGGTGCTGCAATGGCAGGGCCCTAGAATCAAAACCCTAAGGGAAGGAGGCTCATTCCGGTGTTTCTTAAGCAAGGCCTCATGCTCCTTCCTCTTTCTCTAAATACACTTGGCAAAACAACTAGCTTCAAAGTATAGGTTTAAGGGAGAAAGTGTTGCAAAGGCAAGGCTTTCAAAACCCTAAAAGGTAAAAACCCTAGGTGTAGACTCAACTAGGCCTAGGATGTCTCCTCTTTTCAACCTACAACTTTAATGATAACTCAGAAAAAGGGAGAGAAGTGTAGCAACGACTAGGCTTTATCTTCCTTTATCAATGGCTAAAATTTATTTCTCAAGCATGGGGACATATAGCAATGACCTATTAGTGTGCTTGCTACCTAGGGTTTCAAGATTCAGCAATATAATAGCAACATAAAAGCAAAATGTAATAAATTAAGCCTACAACCAGTCACTTAAGAAGTTTTGCATGAAAAATCACTTACATATCATGAAGAATGCATAATCAAACCCTAGTTGTAAACCTTCCATGAGAGAAACACCACAAATGTCAAGAGAAAACCTCCAAGAAGAGTTGTGCCTCACTTTAAAAGACCAAGAGCACCAAACTAGGGCGCAAGTTTTAAGATCTCACAAGAGAGTGAGTTGTGTTATGTTCAAAATGAGGAAAAACGTCCTCTATTTATGCCAATCCATGACCTTTAAATTAGAAAATAGGTCATTAAAACAGCTGATAAGGATGACTACAAAATTTACACTGTTTTTACATTAACTGCTAGAAAAATGACATAATATGAGAAAAAAGAGGGACGTCAAGCCCTTATGAGGGAGACGTTGGCCCCTTTTGGGCATTTCCAACATCCAGAAGCCAGACGTTGGCCCTTCTAGGGCTCCTCCAAGCTGCCACACGTGCCAAACAAGCTCATCACACTGCCACATGCTCAGAATAACATCCTGCTCTCCTGGGTGACGTCCTGTCCATCAAAGGGAAAACGTTCCATCTGAAGTGGGTGATCCCCCCTAGGTCGGGCTCTGCCAAAGTGTCCTGGGTGGAACGTCCTTCTTTCTTCTCATGCAAAGGATCATCATAATGTTGTCCTATCTCTGTCATCCAACAACCATCTGATGGGCTCTTCATCCCCATGGAGGTCCGAGCTAATCGTATCCCCATGTTTACCGGTCCACTGGTACCTATCTGTCGGGTATGGTCTTGCACATCAAAAACTTCGCCCTCCATGGGCTCATCAGTCCTCGGGATCATGGCAATGTCAATCATATTTCATCATTAAATTTATCAAATACATGCATAAAACCCCTAGCATATCCTCTAATAGCTCAAA
>JASDQU010013497.1:34779-48513 GCA_032191745.1 Picea mariana | reverse complement strand
AGACCATCCATCCCAAACAACATACAACACTGGCAGGTTTTTGAGGATGATGAACAGATCAGGAAGTTCCTAGAAGCAGTGGGTGACTTTTCTAAAACACACATCGATCAAGAGAATCAAAATGATCATACATGGATCATGCAAGAAGGAGAAGACCCTCAGGAGTTCCGAGAAAAAATTTCCAACCATCGCATGTTAGTTTTAAAAAGTAATCAGATTCCAAAGGGACTAATCCCCCTGGAAAGACTTTTTGATCAAAATGACATGCCTTTAAAATCCACTCTCCAACCCCAACCAGAAGAGATTGAAGATTGCGACGTAGGGAAAAAAGAGAAACCTAGGATGGTGAAAATATCAAAGTACCTTCCTCCTGAAATGAAAAATAAGTATAAAGATTTGCTTGCACAATATAAAGACATTTTCGCTTGGTCTTATGAAGAGCTTAGGACCTATGACACTACTATGATCGAACACAAGATACCTCTGAAGCCTGGTGTCAAGCCCTTTAGGAAAAATCTTAGACAAATCAACCCTATCTTATTACCCGTAGTCGAAAGATAAGTTAAGAAGCTTTTAGACGCGAAAATACTAGTACCACTGAGATACTCTGATTGGGTGGAAAACCTAGTCCCCGTTAGAAAAAAGAGTGGGGAGATTAGACTGTGTGTTGATTTCAGAAATTTAAATAAATCTTCCCTCAAAGACAACTATCCTTTACCTAAAATGGATCACGTCTTAGAAAAAGTAGTCGGAGCAAATAGGATGTCTATGATCGACAGTTTCTATGGGTACAATCAAATTGTTGTAAATGAACAAGATAAAGAAAAAACAACCTTCACTACACCCTAGGGTACATTCATGTATGATAAAATGCCTTTCGGTCTAATGAATGCAGGTGCCACCTTCCAGCATGCTATGGATATCGCTTTCGTCGGCGAAAGAGACAAGTTTGTAGTTATCTATCTCGATGATCTAACTGTTTTTTCTAAGTCTGACGAAGATCATTTAATACATCTCAAACAGACTTTCGAAAAATGCCGCCGGTTCAGTCTGTCTTTAAACCCCAAAAAGTCTCACTTCGCCATGCGAGAAGGTAAACTCCTAGGCCATATTGTGTCCCAAGACGGAATTAAAATTGATCCCAGCAGGGTTCAAGCTATAGACACAATAAATATTCCTATAAATGTAAAGGAAATTCAGTCATTCTTAGGAAAGATAAATTTTTTGAGAAGATTTATCCCAAACTTTGCTGAAATTGTGAAATTAATCACAGGTATGTTAAAGAAAAATAGCGAGGTAAAATGGACAATAGAGGCCAAAGAATCATTTGCATGTATCAAGAGGGTTATAGGCGAGGCACCTGTACTGGAAAGCCCAGACTATCTAAAGGATTTTCTCATTTTCTCGTTCGCCTTCGAGCATACCATTGTCGCGGTGCTCCTCCAGAAAAATGAGGAAGGTTTCGAACAACCGATAGCCTTTTTTAAGAAAAAGTCTCAGAGACGCGTAACTAAAATATGATATAATGGAAAAACAAGCATATGCTATGGTAAAGGCATTAAAAGCTTTTAGAACTTATGTATTGCATTCCAAGATAATCATGTATGTACCTACTAGCTCTGTAAAAGATATTTTAGTGCAGCCTGATAGTGATGGCAAAAGGGGACGTTGGCTCGCAAAAATTCAAGAATTTGATCTGGAAATAAAGCCGACGAAACTAGTAAAAGGTCAAGGTTTGGATAAACTCTTAGCCGAATCTAATTTCAGAGCTCTCGGCATAAATAGCATAGAGGGATATGGAGAAGATGAAGATATGAGTGAGGTCTATGAGCAAACAAGTGAAATCAGAATCGAAGAGAAGTTTACCTCCTCTAACTGGTACAAAAACACAGTATCCTGCCTACTGACTTTGAAGTGTCCGAGTGATTTATCCCCATCCAAAGACAGAACGCTAAAACTACATACGGTCAAATACTGTATATCTGAGGGTAAATTGTTTTGGAAGGACCCGCTTGGCTTCCTGTTGGTTTGCTTGGTTGAATCTGAAACAGAGGAGGTCATAAGCGAATTTCACGATGGAGTGTGTGGGGGACATCACGCTTGGAGAGCGACATCTTATAAAATCCTGAGGACAGGGTATTATTGGCCTATACTTTTCTTGGATGTAAATGCCAAAGTCAGGGCTTGTGACCCTTGCCAATTGTTCACAGGAAAGCATAAACTCCCAGCATTACCTTGAGTTCCAGTCAAAACAGAGGCTCCTTTTCAGTAGTGGGGACTGGATTTTATAGACGAAATTAACCCCCATTCCAGCGCTCAACACAAATGGATCCTAACCGCCACAGATTACTTTACTAAATGGGTAGAGGCTATTCCAACCAGGAGCGCTAAAGATTCGGTGGTAATAGATTTCCTAGAGGAAAACATTTTATCTAGATTCGACTGCCTCTGAAAGATAGTAACAGATAATGCCCGGGCTTTTAAATCTATGGCTATTATCAATTTTTGCCAAAAATACAATATTGTACTCGACCATTCTACGGCATATTATCCCCAAGGAAATGGACTGGCTGAGTCTTCGAACAAGAGTCTGATCAACATAATTAAGAAAGTGTTGAATGAGAAGAAGAGATCCCGGCATGCACATTTAAAATACGCACTATGGGCAAATTGGATTGGTACAAAAAAATCCATCGGCATTTCTCCTTTCTAGATGGTATACGGGACTGACATGGTATTACCTATAAACTTGGCACTTCCCATAATAAAACTATGGCAAGATGAGAAAGAAGAACCGAACCACGTCACAAGGAGAATAAATCAGCTGATTGAATTACAACAGCACAGGGTCGAGGTGGACGAAAGATTGCAAAAATATCAAGAGGACATGAAAACGTTATTTGATCGTAAGACAAAAGACAGAGAGTTTCTTCTAGGTGATTTGGTCTTAAGATGGGATGCAAGGAAGGAATATTCGGCGAAACACGGTAAATTCGATCATATTTGGTATGGACCATTTAGAGTCGCAGCTTCTGAAGGAAAAAATTCATTTTTATTAGAAAATCTGGATGGTAGAATTTTCAACACCCCTGTCAACGGGCGTTATCTAAAACACTACATGAAATAATTGGTTCCCAAAGGATTTCCATTGTATATACCGGTTTGTATTTGCTTTCTATTGCATAATTCCCTTGAGGTAAGTTTTCATTTTTTAATAAAGTAGGTCAGTATAAATAGAGATACGCAATTTTCAAATACATTCAACTCTTTTAAGGGACACACTTCGTGTTTACAGGATTTTGGCTTGCGACCTAAACGGAAAGTCATGTATCAGAGGCTAAATTCACCGAAATCAGGTGATAGAAAAGGTTTTTGGTTGTTTCAAAAGGGTAAGGTAAAGGTATGAACTCTCGAGAATTCTGTTCTTTAAGAAAGCAAAGGGCTCCTAAGCATCGTAAAGATCCCATTAATCTAATGTTTTTGTTTAATTGTTATTAAAAAGAACAATTACTTGCTCTGGGTCCTAAGAAGTTAACTTAAAATAAACATAGGCGATAGTTAATTAAAGCATCTCTGGGAAAGGGTTTTCAAAAAATGATTTTAATTTTCAACCCCTACTCCTCAGTGTACAAAAATCTATCCATCACCTTTCTTCTGGTTTTCACTTAAAAAAAAATAGGGGGGGGGTCAAGTACCTTGCCAGATTTATATACATAGGGGGAAGAGATTATGTTTTAACTTCGAAAGTTGTAAATCATATTTTTGAAAGGAAGTTGGTCTTCATATCTCCTCAGTCTCTTACTAAGAAAGTTATGCATAGGTGGATCCTGACTATTCTGGGTTTTTCAACAGTTTCGAAAGATTGAGGCTTGCTCTAAGGAAAACCCCTAGAAATGATTTTTCCCATTTTTCCTATGGGTTAAGGTGTGGTGAAGGATAAGGGAAGGTTGGTACCGAGAAATCAAAGTAATTTAATAGACCCACATTGCAAAATATTACACAAATATCACCCCTCATACAAACTGATTGCCCCCACTTCGTGTTCTAAAAAGAAAATTATAAGACAGATGGTGAAAAGAAAGTCATATCTAATTGTACATCTAGTTTGAAGAGACGATGAAAGGAAATTTAGAAATGATTTCCCTCATCTCAGCATTTAAATGCATAAATATATTTCGAAGTGGTGAAAGGAAATTCAGCAAAAAGGCGCAGATAACTTCACCGGGGTACTAAACAGGCCCGCTGGCAGTGAAGCAATATCTGAGATGTCTGTAAGGTTGTTATACATGATTTTCGCTCTACTCTGGTAATCAATTTTATTGAGACTGGATCCACATCCTAAGCCTGGACAGAACTCCCTGATTAAAAACATGTAATAAATTTCATTGGATGCAAGCCAAAAGTTACAAGATCTGTTGGATTTCCTAGAATTGTTTTGATTTGTCTTAATGCAGACCTAAATTCAGTAAAGAGAAAGAGAAAGCCGTGAAAGGGACTGTAGCTGAGTATGAAACATAGTGAGTATTTAAAATCTTTGCAGAAGTGAAAGACAAGATCTCTTCTTCCCTCTGTTTATCTTTTCCCTAAAGGAAGTTTAGCAGAAGTGAAGCAAATGACTCCATTTACCCAATACAGGCACGTGGTCTACTGTTCTTCCCATCTTGCAAGAAGACATGATCCCTAGTTGGGGCCTATGTTGGAACTGCCTTTTTCAACTGGTTTAAATGTTTTTTTTTAAGGTCAAATGTTGCTTTTTAGTTCTTTTTCACTTCGTGACATTTACCCACTGAAAATCTCAGTAGTCTCGACATGCGAGGTAGCGAAGGAAGTTATGTTTCATAACTTATCACTTTATATCGTTAAACAAAAGTTTTTACTTTTGGTACCTCGGAATATCGCTCTTCAGGGGTCACAAGTCATAACATTTACAAACCCCAATGTGCGAGGTCATGAAAAGTTTTAAAAGCTTACCTCAGGTGAAATCCGAGAGTAAAATTCTTTAAACCCCAGTCAAGTGCTGTCGGGATTTCGCGTCTCGGCGTTCACTCTCTCCTAAAACATTACTGTCATAACCCAGAAACACTAAGCCGCGAGAATTTCACATAAGTAACCCGGGTTAATGTCCAGAGTGTGTAGTTTTGACCATGGCTAAAGTCTCTCAGGATTTCGCGACTCGGCATACGTTCCTCCCTTAAACTATACCTTCGAAACCCCGAGTGGCGAAGTCACGATGTTGCTCAAACATAATTAATTAAAACACTTAATCTGGTTTACCTTCTGGTTTAAATAAATCACATCATAGTGATCTCGGGATTTTGCGACTCGGCTAGCGCTCCTCCCGGAAACTATACCCTCGAAGCCCCAAACCGCGAAGTCGCGATATAAATTAAAACATGATTAATTAAACACTTAATCCTGGTTACACCCTCACTTAACTAAATCTAATCATCGCGATCTCGGGTTTTAGAGGCTCAAAAGGTTAGAGTGAAAACTCCCGATACGGAGAACGCTGAAAGGATGATTAAAGTTTAAGTAAGCTTAATCAAAAAATCTATGCCAGCTTAATCAGTGTTAAATACAAATAATAATGTGCACAGTCTACGAGGTAATTTTAAATTTCCTTGCGCCACCTTGTGTCATGAACCATCAAAATTTATGGCATTAATTGGAAATGAGGCGAAACGACAAGTAAGGATAGGGTCTTTATTGCTAAATCTGTCTCTAAATATGACTTGACCGTTATGTTCATAAAGACACCTAGATTTTAAATGATCGAAGATATAGATATTTTTCCTTTCTGTTTTATTCATAAAGGTCATTTCTATCCCGTGCAGATAAGTTTTTCACAGCAAACTAATCTCTGTATGTATATGCATTTTTATTGCAGGAGAGATAAGTCACAATCTTCTGTCATGGCCCCACGAAAAGCGTCCAAGACAAGTGCTAAGATTTCAGGACAAGGCTCCGACAATGTTTCAGATACTTCACCTCGAAGCATCAATTCCATACGAACCTGGTCATACATCTCAGAGGTTTTGCAATCAGATGTGGTGAGTTGTTCGGACGATTCCAGTGACAACGAGAAAGATGACATGACTACCTAATACAATATCGTCGTCCAAGCAGAGATGCACAAAGTCGCGGCCAGGCCATGTCTTCTGCCTTACTATGACATGATCCGATGGGCACTAGATCATGTAGATATCCCTACCAGGACCATCATCAGCAAGCAGAAGGTCACTGTTGGGACCTTTAGACCAGAAAACTTACAGGTGATGTACAAGTTACCACCCACGTCGAACTTCACATACAATGCAGAGTTTCTAGAGGATTTTAAACATAAGGAGTGTGACCAATACGGGAAAATTTTATCTAATTTGATCAAGGATTTGTTCTCACACCCAGTGAAGTTCAGGGCAGACAGCAATGGAATTTATTCCATATCTTCTTTGGAACCATAGTTCAAATACGTAGCAATGATGACCTGTAGATTGTATGGGAGGAAAGACACCGTGCATTTTTTCCTCCCATGGGTGGCTCTGATGCACACGGTAGCAGAAGGCTCTTCTTTCGACTGGGCCAAACTGTTATCAGATAGTCTGACCAGTTGGATTACAGAATATCGAACGCAGAGGGCAAGTGGGAAAGCCGCCTCATTTTTTATGTCTACATACATAATGGATGCCATGTGTTCCATGACACCTTTCCCCTTAATGAGTTGGAGCTGGGCTCCATCGAAGACTGAGCCTATCCATGTCTATCATTCTAAGCTTTGGGAGGATAAGGCTTCATATTTTATATATGAAATCTTCAATTGGGTCATGGTACCGATGCATGTCACCATCTTTGGTAATCCACCACCCTGGATCTCAAATAGCATTACGGCCAATTTAAGCAGGGTGGTCGACTGGTACGTGGAGGAAGAGTTTTCATACATCAGGGTTTTCGGTGCTTTTGTACCTCCACATGCTCTACCATTATTTATACCCGACAGGTTGGCCTGTCGCGAGATCGCCATGCAAACCGTGATTGGTGGCATAAGTAAAGAGCTGAAGGGGTTTTCAAAGAAGGTATGGCCACCTTTCCCCATTCATTTAAACACCTTTTCTTTATTATATTTCAGGCATGCAAAGGCCGAGGCAGCAGCCTTAGAAGATATCAAATTAGTCAATATTGAATTCAAGAAACACTACCCACAGAGGTTCATAAGTAATCACTTAGCTAGTTGTGGCCTTAAAAGGTTTGAGCACGAGAATTCGCCTCATGATGATATTTTTCGAGGCTCGAGATTGTATGCCGAGGTTTTGGCTCGGATACAAGCCCTGTTTCCCGAAGAGAGGGCTAATGTTTTCAAGTTCCAAGAACATAGGCGGAGCTGCCTTCCCCCAATATTACGGGGCGAGAATCCAATGACCGTAGAGGTGTAGAAAACAAAGGCCGAAGGCTCCAAAGATTCAACACCCGGCCAAGAAGAACAACAGGATAAAGAAGAGCAAGCTGGGGGGCCGAAACAGGATGCTGAGGATTTTGATCCTCTAAGCGAGCCAACTTCAGTCGTTACTCTAGGGAAATCATCTAAACAGGTTAGTAATCCCATTATTTATGTTACTCCCCTGCAGTCAACAAAGGGAATACAAGACGCAGGTTGGATTTTTGGTGAAGAATTAACACCCATATCAGTGGAAGATATACCTATGAATGAATTCTTCTTTGATAAGAAGAGAAAGGTAGTCATGAGACAAGAACTCTACCAAGAGACAGGTACTGTATCCAATAAATTTAAAATTTTAACCGATGGAAGAACCATGAAGAAGGAAGAATTTGCAACACAAATAGCAGGAACATTGGGTGCTTTCGCTACGGTAAACCAATATTCAGTCAGGACCCTAAAAGATTAGTTGAAGCGAAAAAATCGTCTAATCAAGACATTAGAGGCTAAACTAGCTACGACAGAGTCTGTTGCCAAAGGTCAGGCGAATGCAACTTTGGAGCAAACTAGAATAAATGATCAAAATGAAATCGAGCGACTCAAAGATGATCTTGAACAATCACAGCTGATGGTTCAAACAAGCTAGATACAAATAGTCCAGCAAGGAGAATTGATAGAGAAACTTCGGGCCAAATTAGAGTTAGCCAAAAGCCAGGTAATCAATATCGGGATACTTCAATCCCAAGCAATAGAAATCAGAAAAAGGTTATCAGTGGCGCAGAAAGGTCTGCTTGTTAAAGTAGAAACTATTCAAAGTAGTTGCCAACTCATTGATCAGATATTGGAGAACCTCTCTCTCAGAGAAAGGGAAGTTGGAGCGTCTCGGGTTGCATTCAAGGAGGATATTATAGCCACAATGAGAAAGGAAATAAGCAGTAGTTCCAATTTTCCCATCTCAGAGCAAACCAGGGGCAATATCTTGTTGAAAGAATGGGAGCAAAATATATATGAAGGAAGACAACAAGCTAAGGAGATAAGAAAATCTTGTGAAGAGACTTTCGGTTTGTTAAATGGGATGTGGTTGGGTCCTGATGGTGAAAGTGGCATTGAGATACTGGGTCGGATCAATACAACCAAATATCTACTAAATATCAAGGAAAATGAAGAAAGAGAATTAACCGAATTTTCACAAATAACCCAAACAGACATAGTTCAAATAGATAAATGGCTAATTAAACCAAGCGTATTATTATGTTCTACCAGCACCAAAGACCAGCAGGTGGAAGGAAAGTTGCCACGATTGGTGAAAGATTGTTATGTTTTTTAGGCCAATAACCAAGTAGAACCTTCTAAGATGATATCACAGTTGGTGGAGAAGTGCATTATTTGCACGGAGAAGGCAAAAAGGCAGGTTTCCGGTACCAAATGAGGACAGAGATAAAGAAATGAAACGTTTTAACTCCTTTGATTGCAACCGAAAACCTTTGGAACGATTGATATTCCAGCATATAAAATTCTGTATAAATATACATTTTGTAGAAAGAAAAGAGGTTGGACCTTTTTGGTTGTATTGTAAGAGAGGCTATCTTCTTTTTGAGAATTAATACAAAGCAATCTGGAGAATCCTAATTCCGTCAAGACTGTGTTATGAGTTTGTTCTCTTTGTTATTCATATTCAATTTTATTTCTCTTATATACATCTGATGAATGTTGCACTGCAATTTAGTAAAACTTCTACTGTGGTGGTTAAATTTTATTCATCTATATCATTTACAGTTTTTCCTCTGTATCGGCTAACAGCAGATACAAGACCTGTGAACCTTTAAGTTGTCATATTTTATGCTTCGCCAGATGCCTTCTTAGTCTATTTTCTTCCTCTGTTTAAGGAATGAGATTCTCCCTTGATAGGAGCCTTACTTTATAAACAGCTAAATGTTTTTCTCATATTTCACACACTATTTATTTCAAATATAACACAATTACGGAAAAGGCCTTTGGTTTGCATTTTGTCTTTAACATTAATTTCACAGTTCTCTTTATAATATCAAATTGATACAGCATAAAAAACTTTCAGATTTCTTTTAATTTTTTTTGTTCCTCTATGACTGTCCCCGTTGTAAGAAAACCTAATATTGAACCCGGTTTATCGGACCAAACCCATATCGCTTTAAATCTTTTTGATACTATACTTAATACAGCCACCACCCGAGTAGAACTTGAACGTTCATGGGTTGCAATATAACGATATATAAACATCTAGGAACAGTTGGAAGCTAGAGAGCGACAACCTAGAAATTAACCCTAGCTTCCTTTTCCAAAGTTATACTATCCTCCCTTTTTACACCTTACTAACTTTCGGATGCCTAGACACTGTACTTTTTAAATCCTTAAGTACAGACTCTAGAACAACACCACCAGAAGTGGAATAACATTTAATATCCATATAGAATAGTATTACCTTCAAATATAGCAAAAATCTTATTGTTATCCATCAAACAAACTTGGTTCCATTACCCAAACCTAGGTTCTCCAACTTCACATGGTCATAACTCTCTAACCATGAGGAGCTATGTGACGGTCCACATACCACTGGAAATGGCATGAAAAGAACTATCCATCTAGGATATTTTCCCTGACAAATTCACTACCCTTCATCTCATTATTCCACAACTAAGCATGGGTTCTCTTACTCCACAAAGTGTCTTCATGTGAGGGATTTCACCATAAGGGGACCACTTTGGAGTTCATCCATATTTACTTCTTATCAACCATGACAAGACAATAATGAGTCATATTTACATCAAACAATATTGGGTCCATTACCCAAACCTTTGTGTTGCGGGGTTTACTTCAAGGGTTGACATCAATCACAACCAACCTTAATCAACAAAATAGTCATGTCCCCTGACCTATAACGGATGTATGCATCAATAGTATCCAACCAAGGCCTACCCAATATCAATGGTTATCCACCTAGGTTGGATTTTGGTTGCAAGATCATGAAATCTATCAGTTATTCCTAGGAATCTATTAAAACTATCACATCATCCACTATGCCCTCTGGCTTAACAATAGACATGTTTGCTAATTGAAGGATGATAGGGGTTGTATGTAGGCTAGAAAACTGGAGTCTTTTCATAGTCTCCTTAATCATCACATTAATAGAATACCCTAAATCAATCAAAATGGTGGGAATGGGAGTATTATTGATATGGACATTGACTACCAGACTCTATGGATCTACATACTTGTTCATGAATACCTTTCCCAACATTAAATCAACTAAATTCCTGCTCACGTGGATGGTTTAAGGGTCCTTCTTCTTCATTTAAGGATTTATTCAACATAACTCATGAATATCCTTAGCATAGATAGGGACATCCTTAATCACTTGAAATAATGGAATCTTATCACACACATTTTTAAGTTTGCCCAAAAGATCAAATTCAGGTGGTGTGGGGGGTTTTTCTATGGACAGTCTTTCTGTATAAGGAGTTGAAACATGTACATATAAACGTGGTTGATTGGACTTCTATGAGGTGGATTTTAATGTCCCTTTCCAAATGATCTCTTCGGGATATTGATGAAGTATCCTAAGTGATTCTCGTAGGCTATAGTTAGTGGAAAAAGGGAATTAATTAATTATTTAATGTCTAGGGAGTGGAAAAGTGACTTTTTAAAAAGTGAAATTGAGTAATTAATAAAAAGGGGGAGTTTTAAGTGAATTAAGTTATAATTCATTGTACTTTATTAAGAGGTTAAAAAGGTCCAAAAATGGTCAATGAAGAGATAAAAGGGAAAATGAGGGGCACCCTCTCTGATTATGCATATTGTATTCTTCTAAAATGAAATTGACAGAGCTATTGTGGCTTTGGCTCTTGGGATGGAAACCCTAAAGAGTTTGGAAGATTGGTTTCAGTGGTGAGAACATCCACCCTAGTTGGTCGAAGGGAGGAGATAATCCAAATTTCTTCATTGTGCTTCATTTGCAGATGAGTTTATCTTCTAGTGGTTGAGTTTCTTCATTGTAGTTGGGTTTTCTTGTTTGGCGGTGGAGATTTTTTGGTGTGTGGGTCGAATCCCTCTTTGGGGAGGTCAAGTTTGGGGTGAAGAAGGTCAATCTAATATTTTGGACTTCATTTCCTGAGTGTGGGGGGGAAGTTATCTATTCTAGGGATGGAAATACCTTTGTTGGGTGCATTATTCACCTTGTGGGTCGAGTTATTCACCTTGGGCTTGGTTTATTCCTTAGTTGGTCGATTTGTATGAGTGTGGAGGTGATATTATTCATGGAAATGAGTTATGGAAGGGTCATTCCTCTTTTCTGGTTCATATTCTTCACTGTGGAGGTTGAGCTGGCTGCTGGAGATTGAGTTATACCTATGGGACAACTTGCTATCAACTTGGGTCGAGTATTTTACTCCTAGACTGTTTTTATTCCACTCATTTTATTGTTGTCCCAGAATATAACTTCAAACTTGTCCATGTTTACATCACTGTTCTGTTTTCACATATCTACAGGTAGCACCTATTTAATAAATAGTTCAAAAATTATTTCTTTATTTGTTGTTGTAAAATGAAGACACGATTGTGAGTTGTATCATTGATATATCAGTCCAGAATTAAGCTAAATAGAGCAGTCGGATTTATTTATATATATTTTTGTGTGGTTGAATCATTGCTTTCATAGTTTGGTTGTCAATTTTATATGCCATAAACTCTTCAAAGGGGGTCCAACTGTTTGTGGAAAAAAATTCTTATAAGAAACACCACATAAGCCTCTACAATAGCAATCATTTAACACATTGACTATGCAACAAACTAAAAAAATTTCAAAAAATCAGAGTAGGAATATTACAGTGCTATCAAAGCCTCAATCCTACCAACCTGAGGGGGTTTATTGATTCATGAGGCAAGGAGATGAAGAAGGGTATATCACCTACAGAAGTAGGAGGTAACGAGGGGAATACACTATTTTTAACCAAGAAGAAGAAGTAGAATAGAACCAACCAGAGGAAAAACAAGAACAAGTCACAAGGGGACAATAATGAGGACAAGTATTTGAAATCTTAGAAGGATTATCCAATGGGAAGCAACAACTAGCACAAATCTTGACAGATTTAATTACTAGTAACCAAGAAAACCAAAACCATGGGGGTAACAATGGTTTGGAAGGCACTAATGGACAGAATAAGGGCAACAATGGTGTAGGGGGTTTCAATGGGAACAGTGGAAACCATGCAAAGGGAAAAAACAATCATATTCCTACACAAGTTAGCACTAGAACCATGGGTAGAATATTTCCCTGGCCTCTCATGCATCAGTTCATGGGGAACCAAAAAACATGAAATCAAGGGCAACAAGGATAGGGTAAAACCTTTGATGATTATTGGAGGGAGTACTTGGCTCTTGGTGAGGAATTTCAGGAAGCTATGTCACTACAGGACTACCCCAATATCAAGTATACGAATAGACCCAGGGAGGTAAATAGGGGTCATCAGAACATTGATCTCATGAGAAAGGTTGGGAAGTTCAATGTTTCCTCCTTTGATGGTTCGAACAAGTGCACAGATAGAGCATAGGTGAAAAATTTTGACACATACTTCCAACTCAACCCAATGATAGAGGAATAAATGATTAAATTCACTACCTTGAACTTAGATGGGGAGGCCATTGAGTGGTGGTATCATGAATTGGTCACTCTAGGGAATGCCAACATCACCGCCTATATGGACTTCACACATAAGTTGATGGAGAGGTTTGATGGGAAGGATTTGGAATTACATTTTAGATATTTGGCATAACTCAAGCAAGTTGGGACACCAGATGCTTACATTACTGAGTTTCATAGGCTTGTATTCATAGTAACAGATATATCCGAGACAGATTGGTGATGTTGTTCATTGAGGGTTTATTTGAGTCATTGTGTGGTTGGGTAAAATCCTTCAAACCTGAGACTCGACCGGATGCCATTATTAGGACACAGGACATGGAGGATGCAGTCCCGAAGAAAAAAACTTTCTCCAAACCTTTCATTCCAAAGTAAAACAAAAAAAAAAACATTTCAGAAAGAGGGAACTAGTAAGGAGTAGATGGATGAGGAAACTTATAATGAGTTGAGAAGAAAGAATCTTTTATTCACATGCAAGGAACCTTGGTAACTGTTAGCGATATTTCTGGTAATGGGGGTAAAATGCAAAGAAATGGGTAAAAAACCCACTTGTCCTAAGTTCTGGATGCAAATGCGCCCATGGTAAGCAGTAAATGGATCTGGACAGTAGGCATCCACGCGCCCAGGTCAACGG